>CACRXK020000416.1:65272-83405 GCA_902702795.2 Paramuricea clavata | reverse complement strand
ATGCTGTTATAGATCTGACTTAGTTCAATATAAATAAACACAAATATAAATCTCGCGTAACCTGTTTACGCTGTACAGGAATATACGGATTCGCTTGTTTCGCCGGACACCAACACTTGCCGTTCACTGAGGAGCAATGCTTTCCTACAAATATTATCCACTTCACAATCTTTGTTTTATTTTATCGTATAGTCGCAATTTTCAAGTATTCGGGGTATTCTGAAACTGAAAAACTGGGTGGCGTGCGAATCTTGTAGAGACTACATCGGCCTAGGCGTAGAGCTATTAAGTAAACAGGGCCTAAATTAATTTAGTAGTTTCATTTAATTGTTTGTCTTGCTTTTATTTGTCAGTACAGAATATTGTAAATTAAAATATTACTACAATGCAATACGCGTAGTATTTCATCAGACATCTGCACTAATAAATACTGTACAAGGAAAACTACAGCTTAAATAATAGTAGACGTTTCTTGTTTTGTCAGGAAACATCACAGCTCACTTCGACACGGCTTTTGAGTTTTGTAACCGGCCGAGGCGAAAGTAAATCATGCAGTCGGGAAAACGTCTCATTTTGAAAGATTATTTTGCAAAACATACTCGTACACACAGGAATCATAAAAATACAAATGTTGAATTGTTATTGTCAAATGTCAACTGTCAAGTTCAGTTATTTTTAGACAATATGGTGTTAGCCAATCAGAATGCAAAATTGACCGGCCCAGACCAGGGCTTCCTCGTGTCTCGCCTCGTCCTCACACTGAAGCCCTGGGAACGAGGTTGGGCGATATGCTCATATTAAAAACAGAAAAAAAGTTGGGGTAACCGAACTCGCTTACCCTCGAAATGCAATAGTCGATATATGACCCTCGACATGTTACCCTAGATTTAGTAGTCGATATTTAACCCTCGAACACTCGCCCTCGACATTTTACCCTCGACACTCGACCAATAGATAAGCTCTTGGGTGCGCCGTCAGGCGCATAGAATGGGCTTGACTAATGATTGAGGGTGGAGGGTAATATGTCGACGGTCGGAAAAAAATGTCGAGGGACGGGGAAAAAATGTCCTGGGTAGGATAAAATGTTGTGGATCGAAAAATATCAAGACAATACTTTAAAATTTGGTATTCTATTTAATAGTCCAAAAATTATTTTTCGTTGTGAACCCGCTATGATATATATATATATATATATATATATATATATATATATATATATATATATATATATATATATATATATATATATATATATATATATATATATTATTATATTATATTGAACTGGTTTCTTCACAGAAATTACTTGGTGTAATCATTGATGAAGACTTGACTTTCAAAGAGCATATAAACAAACTCAGTAAAAACCTTAGTAAAAAGATCGGCCTGCTGAGAAAGATACGAAGATACTTACCACTACTTGAGAGAAAGCTATTTTACAACGCTGTCGTCAAGCCAGTTATGATGTATGGTAGTTCTATTTGGAGTTGCTGCTCGCGAAATAATCTGCTTAGAATTTTTAAATTACAAAAAAGAGCAGCTCGGGTAATTTTAGGAACTGACACTTCCTCCAGGTCAATAGCCAATTTCAATAAATTGAACTGGATACCTTTTTATGACGAAGTTAAAATTAACAAATGCACTTTAGTTTACAAGAGCCTGCATGATCAAGCTCCGCAGTATATTAAGAACTTATTTAAAACAAACAAAATTGCAATGAAATTAATGGTAGACAAACTCGTCATGGTGAATATAATCTAGTGTGTCCTAAATATAATTATGCAACTGAGGGAGGAAAATCTGTAACGGTCAGCAGCATTAAAATATGGAACAATCTCCCGAACGATATTAAGACGAAACCTAGCGTTAATTCCTTTAAGTTTGCCCTTAAAAAATACTTCTTGGAATCTTATAAGGGCATCGATCGCTTTGAATTATTATTGTGATCAGCAAGTTGTACTGTATATAATTTGTATATATAAATTTATAATCCTAAGATCTTTTACATATTTACTCTAAGTAGCTTTTAGACGTTTTAAAGTAGAATTAATAACTTTGTATGTATTGTATATGAGGGCCACAGGTTTTTCAGTTATATTGCTGTCATGTGTTTTTACCCTCTTTAAATAAAGTTGTTCATTCATTCATTCATTCATTCATTCACTAGTCCATCACCACCGGGATGTACACCAACGATTCTCCCAACTTTCCAATTTCTTCTTGGAGAGTCTGGATCGACTACCAACACAATGTCTCCTTCCTTTAAGTTCTCTTCTCGATCAAACCATTTCTTACGTGATCCAATACTCGTAATATACTCTCGCATCCACCTCTTCCATGTTTGACGTACCAATTCTTGGATTCTTCGCCACCGTTTTCGCGGATCAAAAGCTAACGTGTCGACATTTTCTGGATGGCGTTCACCACCCATATGTCCTATTAAAAAGTGGTTAGGGGTCAGTATTGGATCATCGTTCGGATCGTTGCTCGTCGCTGTTAAAGGTCTTGAATTTAACAAACTTTCGACATCCGTGAACACCATCAATAATTCTTCTTCTTTCACGTCAGCGTTTCCCAGATTTGCTTTTATGGATCTATTGGCGGATTTAATCATTTTTTCAAAAACACCCCCAAAATGAGGTGCTAATGGTGGATTCCAATGCCAACGAATCCCGTTATTTGATGTCATACGCTGAATTATGTCTTGATCTAGATGCTGTACCAACTCTTGCAATTCATTGTTGCCTCCAACGAAATTTGTCCCGTTATCACTGAGCATGTCTCTTGGCCAACCCCGTCTGGCAACCATATGTGTTAAAGTTTTCAGAAATCCATCAGTTTCCAAAGACCATGCCATTTCCAAATGGACACAATGTGTTTGAAGGCATAGGAACAGGCAAAGGTATCTCTTGATTCGGGACTTGCCACGACCTTGTATGGTAAAGAAAGGACCAACAAAGTCTACTGCGCAATTTGTAAACGGTTTCATTGTGAGTTCTAATCGAATACGTGGTAGAGGGGCCATTTGTTGTTGTAACGGTTTCCCGCGGAATCTTCTCTTGCACTCACTGCAGTCTTTCATGATTCTTTTAACCGTTTCCCGTGCATGTACAACTATATAGCTCACGCGAAGATGATTCAGGGTATAATTTAGTCCCATTTGATGTCCTTCTTTCTCATGATGGTACTTGACGATCAGTTCTGTAACCGGATGTTTCTTTGCCAGGATAACGGGGTACTTCACTCGATTGGGTAAATGTTCTGCGTAACGTAATCTTGTGTTGGATCTTAACAGTCCGTCCATTAATATCGGTGTAAACGTAAGGATAGAGCTCTTTTTTGGTAGATTTCTGTTTTGCTTCAAAGCTTCGATCTCGTCAGGATAACTTTCGTACTGTGCTTTTTTAATAATTTTTTCTTCTGTGCTGCGTACCTCGTCTGCTGTGAGTTCTCCATGAGTGCGTTCTTCCCTTGATCTACGGCAGTTATTGATGAATCTGTGGACCCACGAACGTACTCGTACTAACGAAAGTCCAAATTCCAACTTGTTCTCATTGTTTACTCTGTACGACTTCGAATATCGTAAAGGATCCATACGACATAATTGTTGTGCTTCTTGGGTCGTTGTATTGAGACTTAAGGACTGGTCATTTTTAGACGCACTCTCTCTTGTTTTCGTGCTTCAACTTTCAACTCTTTACACGTTACTGAGTTAAGTTCTATTTCGATCTTTTCTTCAGGCCATGCATCTTTAGATTTCTTCAGAAATTCCGGGCCAAACCAGCACTGCTGATTGTTTTTCATCTCGCTGACATTCATTCCTCGCGAACCATAATCTGCAATCTCTCCAACTCGATGTGCAACGAAGGGCTTATAATCTCGACTTCGTCCGTGTATCCAGTGGAGCACGTTCATGCTATCCACCCAAAAGGTTGCATCTTTCACAGGAATTTCTAAAGCTGTAGAGACTTGTTTGGTTAAGCGAACTCCAATCAGCGCCCCCATTAGTTCTAGTCGTGGTATACTTATAGCTTTTAGTGGTGACAGTCTTGTCTTCGAGGCTATCAACTGTGTCGTAACGGATTTATCTTCATACTCGTATCTCGCGTAAACCACTGCCGCGTATTCTTTCTCTGATGCATCCGAAAAACTGTGTAGTGTAACGCTGGTTACTAGATTACTATTCTTTAAACACCGTGGTATCTTGATCTCTTGAAGAAGGTGCAATTCGTTAAACCAGTTTTTCCATTGGTTTTTAAGTTTGTAAGGTAATTCATCATCCCAATCTAGGGCTTCCAACCAGGCTTGTTGCAGGTAGAGCTTTGCTTTAATAATAAAAGGCGAGAGAAAACCAAGTGGGTCAAATAGTGAAGCCGTTTTCTTCAGTACATTTCGTTTTGTGTAGTGGAAATCATCAGTTAGGGAGGAGTAGTCAAACAGAAACTCGTCGTCTCCTGCGTCCCATCGAATGCCTAAAGTTTTCGTTGTTGGCAGTTCATTCTTCTCTAAACTAACATTGGACGAACAATCTTTGGCGGGAATATCTTCCAAGACTTCCTTACGATTGGACACCCATTTACATACGTGGAAACCAGCTTTGTCACCGTTTCGCAGTTTCGACAGAATCTACAGAAGGCATTACATCATCCATATAACAGTGTTTTTCAACCGCGTTTGCTGCCAAGGGATACTCTTCTTTGTGATTTTGAGCGTGTTTCTGCCAGGTATATTGTGCACAAAAAGGGCAGTAACATCCTCCGAAAACAAATCTCAGGAATTCATATACTTCTGGCTTTTTGGATAGATCTAAGTCCCTCCATAGAAATCGATGTAATGGTCGATCTTCTTCGCGCAAAACTAGTTGATGGTACATCTGACTTATATCACCAGCAAGTGCCACAGTTTCTTTTCTAAATTTGACTAAGATATCGAAAACATTACTTTGTAACTTAGGACCAGGTAACGCTTCGGTGTTGAGACTCTTGCCTTCATAAGGTGCTAACCATCGAAAACTATTCTTACTTTGGTACTTGCTCTCTCAGGCCGTACTACGGGAAAATGGGGAAGAAGCCATTCCTGCTGAGGCTTTTCTTCATCTTTCGGTACTCGACGAATGTACTGTTTTTCAAGATATCCATTCAATACTTGTTGGTAGGCCAGGGCTACTTCTTTATTTTTCAACAGCTTTTTCTCCGTGGACAACAATCTCTGCTTGGCCATTGGTAGATTGGTGGGAAGGTTAGGACGGTTTTCCTTCCAAGGCACCGCAACCTCGTAGTGCTTACCATCAAATTTCATTGACTGGCTCACCTTTCCCCATGCTAACTTCTCTTCGGGCGTCATTAGTGATTCTCTGGTGGGAGTTATTACGACACTTTCAAGGTCCCAAAAACGTTTGAGGGTGGAATTCAGGTCTGAGCATTCATTTGGAACATCATTTGTCGTTGCCTCCTCTACGTGGATTCGGAAAGTATGACTAAATCCAATGTGATGATGCCCAACATTACTTCGTTGCTCTATTTTACCTACCGCCGTCCATCCTAAAGGACAAAGTCTAGCAACTGGATCGTCTTTATTGCCGACAATCTCTTTCATTGAATACATTAATTCATAGTGGTCTGCTCCCAAAAGGACATCGATCTGATTTCCTTTCGCTAACTTTGGGAATGGGATCTTTTTTAGGTAATTCCAATTTTGTTTTATGGTTAACCAGTTAACAGCTTTCATTCCCCCCACAGATCTTTCCCGAGGTTTTTGCCACAATTTCTGTATCTACTCTTCCGTCCATGCTTTCCAGCCCAATCGTAAACGTGTTCGACATAAAACTAATTGTCTGGTCATTTGCTACCTTGACTTCGATTTTTTCTTTCACTCCGGTTAAACCTAGTTCTTCTATAACATCCTCGTTGATGTAAGTAGTGTCACTTCCTTCATCCAACAGACAGTTTACATAAACTTTACGTGTTCCACTTTTTAAAATAACTGGGATCGTGCGCAGTGCTATTTTCTTGGTATCATGAGCTGTGCTGGTTTTCATTGTAGTAGCTTGTGTATTGCCATCCCCCTCCATGCCAAGAGCCTGTTCTTGAAGATTTTTCTTTTCTGGAACCATTTGTTTCATGGGAGGTTTTTCCGTAACATTGCTATCTTGATTAGGACCTTTGGTATTAACTCTTCTTTGCCCATGGAGTAAACGATGGTGGGTTTCCTTGCAACCATTAATATTACACTGTCGACTTCTTGTACACGAACTCCCCAAATGATCTTTCCCGAGGCATCTGTAACACAGCCCAACTCTTCTCGCAATTTTCCATTTCTCATCAATAGCTTGATTTCGGAAAGAGTCACATTTCCAAATTGGATGACTTCCTGCACAAGCAGAACATGGATCGTACTCTTTCTTATCGCTTTCTTTATTAAAGAATGACCTATATCTTCTCTCCTTTCTTCTTTCACCGTCCGAATTGATTCCATTTTTAATTTCAGATGCTTGCATTTGATATTCCGCTTCTTCAGCTACCCAATCTTTCAATTTTTCCAAGGAATCTTTGTAGTGGTTTTCTTTTACCCAACGGTAATACTGTGCAAGTAAACGCTCCGGAATTTCCCCCAATATTATTGTACGCAATGTTCCACTCTCCAAATCTGACTCGCGACCATTTTCTTTCAGAGTAATTACAGCTCGTTCCAAAATATCTGCAAATTTTTCCAATTCTTTTGGATTGTTCTCTTCGAGGGGTCTTAATTTCTTTAACTCATCCAAATGCGATTGTACTTGTCTCCGACTGCCACCGTATTTGCGAACCAGGCGTGCTTTTGCTGCTTCTACGCCTCTGTTGAATATCCCAATCCTTTTATAGTCTCTGCTGCTTCACCAGTAAGACAAGCTTCCAAACGTAGCATTTTGAAATATGGTGAAAGGGATGTTAAATCAACACAGCTTATAAATGCTGCATGCCATTTTTGAAAATCCATTTTGTTACCTGAAAATACTGGAATCCGAATTCTCTCCAATTGTGCTTGGGACGTAGTCGCCCCCGCCCCTCTGGTAGGTGTGTTACTGTTTGCTGGAAGTGATATCTGAGCTGTTCTCATTGGGGTTTCATTGACCTCGATTCTTTCTACTGTGTTTGACTGTTCGCTATTTTGTTGATTCTCATTGTCTTCATTATTCCCCTTCTCTAATACAACTAACTCTTGACGTTTTTTCTCTGCTTGCTCTTCGGCTGTTCGTAGTTGCTTTTCTTGTTCTTCTAACAATTCTCTTTTCTTTTGAACTTCTGCCTCGTTTCGCATACGTGCCCAAAGTTCCGCATTTTTTCTCCTTTCATCTCCATCTTGCCTCTGTTTCGAAGTCTCGCCCACGTTCGACTCTTTGCTGCTTGTTACCGTCACTGCGCTTGAACTCCACTGTTTCTTTGCCAACGATGTTAAAAACATACGCGCTGAACTTGTTTCATATTCCACTTGATCGACCAGTGCATCCGCTTCGTCATTCACTTTCTTAGCATTTTCATATTCTTTGCTTCGCTGATAAATATCCTCGAGTTGATTCATAATATGCAATGTTTCGTCTTTCTGTTCGTCAATTCTTAATAACAATTCTTTAACGTCTTTTTGTTCAGTATTCGAGTTCGATAGCATGGCCGCCATGTTATTTAGTAACCGTGTCATACGTGATTTTGCACTACGTTTTTCCCCTTTTAAATTCATGATATGTTCCTCAAGTTGTTTCTCGTTGATTGTAGCTTGTTCCTCGTCGATTCCTGCTGTTTCTTCTTGGTTCTGTACTTCAATTTCCTCAGCCATCGTTCGTAAAAGGCGTCGATAAAACTTTAAATTAAATTTTCTCTTAGTTTTTACACGATATTCTATCCCGATTTTGCACACTTCCGGTGTACGAAGCGAAAATGAAACTACGAATTTTCGCTCTAAATTCGTCGAAAAACCCCTTAAATTAACTTAAATCCGGTTCGTTAGGACCAAATGTAAACACGGGTTTACTTATTTCGAATATCTCTAAGCTATAGACTGCTTTTTCCCGACGAAATAAACCCAAAACCCACGCTGACTGAATGTTTTGTCTAATACATTACTAAATACAACACTTACATGAAGTCTTAAACATAAAATAAACAATAAATTAATTAACATAAATTATAAAGCTATGAAAATGTCAAAATCGTTTCTACAACATTGCTTTTCTCAAGGATCCATTTCTGTTCACAACTTCACATTATAGCGCGGAATTCGATGATGTAAGTGGGACGACGGATGCGGAAGTCTTTTTACTTTTTAATGGATCTATATGGGTATAAAAGTTAATGGAATTACGTGCAGGGGCGTCGTGGGTCCCATGTTTTAGGGGGGAGCAAGGGCAGCATTTTCCCGCAAACACAATTTTTTCTGACATATTATTAAAATAATGGGGGGGGGGGTTAATAGGGGTATACAAATCCGCCGATTTCGAAACAAAATTCGCCGATCAGACAATGGTCTTGTCCAAATTTGGATCCACTAAAAGCTCTACTATGAAACTGACAATCCAGGATCCGAATTAAATTGCAAGCTAAATCCACAATCTGAGCAAAAATATTAGATAAATCCGCAATCCGCTGTACTAATAAAATCCGCAAATCGGTGTAAAATATTCGCCAGATCCAAAATCCGAACAATTTTTTCGGTGAAACTTTCCGACGATCCGAAAACCTATTCATCCGCCACACTAATATATGAAATCATATTGAATTAAATATTGACTATTCTATAAACTTATATATATATATATATATATATATATATATATATATATATAGTTGACTCAAACCAGTTAAGCCAAGGAAAAGGTTTACACTAAATAAGTTCCAACTTCGTGGTATAATTACTAAAGAATAGCGCGACCAGATAAATCCTAAAGAAATTAATGTTATAATTATATATATATATATATATATATATATATATATATATATATATATATATATATATATATATATATATATATATATATATATATATATATATATATGAATAGGTTTTTGGAATCATGCCTGGTATATAAATGAATATAATTTTTTTATTTAAAAAATTAAAAAAGACTTCTACAGGCAATAAAAAATTTAAAAATTTTGTCCCAACGTTTCGCCGGTTAAGGCTTCTTCAGGGGAATGTTATAACTAGATCACGTCCGTTGAATATATACTACAAAGCTAGACTAAATTTAAATAAAAAGGGTGGAATGTGGACAATAACGAGCTAAAATTTAAAATGTTGTTATTCAGGCGTATCATGCAGAATATATATTTTAAATGTCAATTGTTCTACCAATGCATCCGTTTATTACGTTCCCCGCTCTTTTCTTAATTTCAAACGCCTCAATGCACTTACGCTCATCATTATTGTTTATGTTGGAATGTAGGATTCTCCAAGTTATAATTGGCATGTCATCTTCGTTACTCCTGTGGGATTCAATATGTTTGTACATGGTTTGCTTATTCATGGTTTGCTTATTCATGGTTTGCTTATTCATGGTCAAATGTTCTTTAATGCGCGTGCCAATTGTCCTACCAGTTTCAATAAACTCTATTGCAATGCAGGCATTCAATTTCGTATACAACGCTCTTATTGTGGCAACGATTTGGTTTTTTCCCCGATTTGCAAGTCTCGCAATTATTAGGGCAACTCATTGTTTCTTTCCGTGGGGCAAACCTCTGTGATGACGACTTCCCGTTCAGAAAATGGATTTTGATATTATTTAGTCCCGATCGACGGACTACAGCAAGAGAGGGTCGTTTAAACTCCTCGTTAATATAGGGTAGCTTCATATAAATGCAATTTTCCTGATCGTTAATTCTCGGTTGATTGTGTAATACACGTTGAATGGAAGCTCTAACAAATGATTTGGGGTAGCCATTTCTAGCAAACACTTGGGTTAGTTTACGCAAGGATTCTTTTCGATTATTATCATCTGTTGAACGAGAAACGGCACGGTTTATTTCGCCGATTAAAATAGCTCGTTTAGATGCGAGGGATCCGTGACTGTCCCATGGAACGATGCAATTGCTGTGGATAGGTTTTATGTACAGCTGGGTGGAAAAGTTATTCGTTTCAGGGTTGAATGTAACCATAGTATCTAGAAATGGCAATTGCCCTTCGTTTGGTAATTCGATAGTAAATTTAATGGCTTCATTTATGCTATTAGCAATCGTCAGGAGTCTATCTCCAGTTATTTGTCTCGATAACATAAATGCAAAATAATCATCAATGTAACGTTTCAATATAACTAAGCCATTAGTTATGGTGGTAATTTGCTGATCAATTTCATTCATGTATATTATTGCAAGTACAGGTGCAAGGTTGTTGCCCATGGCTAAGCCGATCAGGAAAATTGCATTTATATAAAGCTACCCTATATTAACGAGGAGTTTAAACGACGCTCTCTTGCTGTAGTCCGTCGATCGGGACTAAATAATATCAAAATCCATTTTCTGAACGGGAAGTCGTCATCACAGAGGTTTGCCCCACGGAAAGAAACAATGAGTTGCCCTAATAATTGCGAGACTTGCAAATCGGGAAAGAAACCAAATCGTTGCCACAATAAGAGCGTTGTATACGAAATTGAATGCCTGCATTGCAATAAAGTTTATATTGGTGAAACTGGTAGGACAATTGGCACGCGCATTAAAGAACATTTGACCATGAATAAGCAAACCATGTACAAACATATTGAATCCCACAGGAGTAACGAAGATGACATGCCAATTATAACTTGGAGAATCCTACATTCCAACATAAACAATGATGATGAGCGTAAGTGCATTGAGGCGTTTGAAATTAAGAAAAGAGCGGGGAACGTAATAAACGGATGCATTGGTAGAACAATTGACATTTAAAATATATATTCTGCATGATACGCTTGAATAACAACATTTTAAATTTTCGCTCGTTATTGTCCACATTCCACCCTTTTTATTTAAATTTAGTCTAGCTTTGTAGTATATATTCAACGGACGTGATCTAGTTATAACATTCCCCTGAAGAAGCCTTATTAACCAACGAAACGTTGGGACAAAATTTTTAAATTTTTTATTGCCTGTAGAAGTCTTTTTTAATTTTTTAAATAAAAAAAATTATATTCATATATATATATATATATATATATATATATATATATATATATATATATATATATATATATATATATATATATATATATATATATATATATATAATTATATAGTATATATTGGGAAAACATAAACTGAGTCCGATTTCCGATATTTTATCTATATACTTTTTTTATTCAAACATAGAGAAGTAATATTCCCGCTCATATATATATGCAAATATGCTCGACCACGCGAAGATTCCGACAACATAATGATTTCCAATTTTCCGACGGGTCCCAACAATAGCGGGGGCATGCTCCCCACCCCCGTCCCCCTCCCCCCTCCTGGCCCCCTCACCCCGACCACGACGCCAATGATTACGTGCAACTATTAAACCGATTCTACAAAATTATGGTTGCCATCTTTTTTTTCCGAAATCCATTTCAACCGTGGTATAATCCCTGCCATCTAGAAAGTATAAATGTATAATATCAGGTATTATTCTCTTTGAGAAATTAAATTTTAAAAATACCAATGAAAGTTTATAAACCAAGGGCCGTTTGTTCAAAAGTGGGTTAGCGCTAACCCTGGGTTAAAATTTAACCTGCTGTTTTAGTTTATGTATTTCTGCACGTCTGTTTATTTCAAACTTCAGAGATGAAAACTCTTATCGATCTAGACAAGATCTCTGAAAAAATATTTCCAAATTTATAGACAAGCTGTCAGGACGGTATGCTTTGAATTTTAGGTTAACCTAGGGTTAAGCTAACCCAGCTTTGAACAACCGGACCCTGTAGACTTAGCAAACAATACTGGCTAACCTCGTTCTGATGCAATTTGCACATTTAAAAGGACTAGGTCTACAATGTTCCTACATGCATTGTTTTCACTCTTAAACTTTTCACTAGCTTGCTGTTGAAAATTAAAGTGCGCCGCCCTTGAATGAGCGCCGCAGTTATTCACAACAACGCACCGAAGCACCGTCTGAGAAATTGTTTGTGACGCCAAACCGCGGAATACGAGGTTGCATGCAATCTTTAATAAACCTCAAAACATTTCCTCTTCTGCATTTCAGTCTTTTTATGTTGTATTTTGTTGCTAATATTCCTTGTTATTACTTACAAATAAAACACTTTATTGAAAGAGCGCCGCTTTGGAACAAGTTCCGCCTCAAATAATCGCCGCATCCGTAACACTCTACCGTGTCTCTCCGATGCCAACAGTCCCACACCAGTGGTTAGAGATAATAAAATAAAAAATTCAAGGATCCCAGATGCTTTACTATGAAACAGAGATAAAATTACATAATTATACGGCACCTAGCCAATCATGGATTGTGCTACAATTTTCCCTTGTAGTTGTGTTAAGATATTATTATTATTATTATTATTATTAATCAAAATCTTTACACACGGTAGCCTATTCAGTAACTATTAAAAACTTACTTTATATTTACAAGAGGTACTGGTTTTCAAAGGGCCGTGTAATAAAAACGAAATCCTATTTACTACGATACAATACTAAATTAAGGTATAATTAATGTATAATTAATGATCCAACCAATTAAGCGGTTTTATCAAGTCGCCGTTTGAAAGCGTTAACTGATAGCTCACAGAAATCTTCAGTTATGTCATTAGATAATTCGTTCCAGGACTTTGCCGCTCTATATGAGAAGCTTATTTTTAAGAAATTAGTCCTTGGTTTTGGGAGTGCCAATTTGGTGTTATTACTTCTCAGACTGTAATTATCGTTATTGCACTCAGTAAATAATTGCTGTAAATAATCCGGTCCTTGCCCGGTTAAAACTTTGAATGTCATAACAGTTTTCCTATTTTTTAAGTCAGCTTCAATTGGTTTCTAATTAAGGTCTTTCAAGATTTGAGAGGAACGAATATCGTATTTGTACTTGAAGTAATTACACGCGCAGCTCTCCTTTGTAATTTTGAAAGTTTATTAATTATAGTACATGATCCATCGTTCCATATTGTAGAGCAGTAATTAAAGTGAGGCAAAACAAAGGCATTATACATTTTAATTAATGTGTGTCTAGGAACGAAAGGTCTAGCTCTTTTTAGCAGAGCTATACTATTTGAAATTTTTTTGCATTGAACTTCATTGTGTTTGTCACACTTCAACTACTCATCGAGGACCATACCTAGTGACTTTTTATAGTATACACGTTTTATATGTCTGCGTCCTAGTTTCAATATTGGGCTATTATGGACACAGGCAAGACGTGATCTTGAGCCGATGAGCATGAACTCGGTTTTCTTATCGTTTAAAGTAAGTTTATTTGCTGTTAGCCATCGGTGGACATTCTCAAGCTCTTCATTAAGTTTGGTTTCAATTTCACTCGAGCTTTGTCCAACACAGGTTAGATTTGTATCGTCAGCAAACATTGAAGGTTTTGACATTTCCAAACTATTTGGGAGATCATTAATATAAAGAAGAAAAAGGATGGGACCAAGATTCGATCCCTGTGGAACCTCACATTTAATATCATTTGCAGACGATTTCTTACCATTAATTGAACAAACCTGCTTTCTGTCCTTGAGGTACGATTTAAACCATTCAAGGCTTCTCCCTTGGATGCCGTACTTTTCTAATTTAGCTAATAGAATTGAACGATCAACAGTATCAAATGTTTTTTTGAGATCCAAGAATAGGACTCCAGTAAAGAGGCCCCTATCCATATTATACAACCATTCATTTGTAGAACTAAGCAGTGTAGTTTCCGTGGAATGTTGAAAACGGAAACCCGACTGCTGGTCCACAAGAACGTTGTTTATTGTCATAAAGGATTTGAGCTGTTCATAAAATACCTTAGCAACAACGGAGATTACAGAAATTGGTCTATAATTTCCGCAGTCATTCCTATTACCGTCCTTGAAGACTGGTGTTACTTTTGCTAACTTCCAGTCGTCTGGGAATATAGCGGTCCGTAATGACAGGTTGAAAATATCAACCAATGGGGCCAGCAATATTGTGTGTTCCGTCTTCACAGTCTTGCACCAATTCCATCCAGTCCTGAAGATTTTTTTGACTGAATGAGATTTAGCGCATCAATTACTTCATCTATAGTAATGAAGTTAAAGTTAAATATGTCATCATGCGTAACAGTCATAAAGCTTAGCGGATCAATGTCACCGTCCTTAATTCCTTCGGACAATTTACTACCTAGCTATAGTTGAAAAATATTCATTAAAACCAGCGGCACTTTTCTCGTCGTTTATTACAGTTTCGCCCTCAAAATTAATTTCCCTTATTTGACTAGTCTCGGATTTTGTATTCAGAAGCTCATTAATAAATTACCAGCTTTCTTTGCTATTGTTAGAATTACTTAATTTGGACTTAAAGTAACTCTCTTTTGAAGTTCTAATCAGATTAGTTACTTTGTTTTTACATTTTTTGTTGGCCGTTTCATAGTAGACAGGTCGCAATCGGATGGCTTGAAAGGCAAGCCTTGCCTTTTTAAATAATCTCTGTGATAACTCAGTCGTCTAATTTCGCTAGTAATCCACGGTTTAAATGTTACGAATTGTAGTACACATCTACATGTCCCAAGCTTGGTTAGAAAGATAAAACGTTTGCAAACTGGAAAATCACACAAAATTATTTTTTTAAGACAATAGTATTCAAAAGTAATGTAAACAACTCAGAATGGTTAATTAAAGTGCTAACATTTCGAAACATATTGCACATGTCAAGAGCAGGAATGGTTATTTCTTTTCCCATATCCTCCAAGCAAGTGCTTCCAGATTTGCGCAGGGCAGTTCCACCACGACTGCGATAATAAATGCAACTGCATATGTCAACACCAATGAGGATAGAAAATAGTTCACCTAAATAAAAAAAATCATCCACAATTTATTGAGTATTGTATTGGGTTAAAATAATTAGTTGGAAAGAATCATCAGAATTGAAATTCAATAACTATAGGCCGTATTCTGTGACCCCAAAAGTCGCTTAGAAAACAAGTTTCGTTGCCCCCATTCGGGGAATACTTTTAGTTTGCATAAATCTATAGATTTTGATACGCTGAGTACGAATTGAGTTGTTGTAACTCGCACAAACCTGCAGTTTTTTTGTATTTTACGATCAAACATCAACAATTTTTATTAAAATTTCCGCCATTTTGTTCAGGAAACTTCATGTTATATACAGTTATTGTACTAGTCCAAGTCTCTTAGCAGGGGGGTTGCACGCGGTATTACGCAGTTTGTTATCATTCTTCTGAGAAAAATATACAGAAATGAAATAAAAATATGATATTTTTTCACAATATAAATGCAAAAGGTACTGGTACATGTTTGTAAATAATTAGGAATGAATCTATTATTCCTTATTGCATCAACTTTTGTTTTTTTTGGCTCATCATGATGTGAAATTGCAAAGACTGTCACTATATCCATAAAGACTCTCACTTTTCATTGGTAAAGTTGTTTATTTTATTTATTACTGAAATTATGTACATAATTTTGGCCTTACAATTTGAAAAGGCAATTTTCCTGAATACTGTCTACCTGAAATTTTTGTCAACAATAAAGTTTTGAAGGTTTTATCCCTCAGAAGAGATTTCAAAATAAATTTTAACTTTGAAATCTTCTAATGGGGTGTTTATATGGAGGTGAGCCAGCCCATGCACCCGAGCTAGCTCTCTTTGCTGAGCTGATTTTATCTCATGTTTACATTAGACCCTTGAGGTGGTCTGTCTTGCCAAAACAAATCACTGGTCTTACCACTATAAATAGTATAATATAAGTAAATATATTTTATTTTCCAAGATCTCACCTAGGCAGGCCAGCTCGGTTCCCATTTAAACACAAGATAAATGTTAGTATAAATTACGTAGCAATGTTAGATCTCGGCAAAGCAAGCTAGCTCGGGGATCTGGGTTGGCTGCCCTCCATATATAAACACACGCCTGGCATTTTTGCATGCGAAAACGCTAGTTCGCCATTCATTATGACCTGCGGTATTCTTCAAAAAATGCTGCGTAAGCAATATTAATTTGACAAGATGGCGGCCGTTCGAAATGGCAATTTTAGTCTTGACCAGGTCTTAAATCAAGATATTTTGAACGACAACTGTGTCGAACGGCCGGTAGATTAATTTCAGAAAGTAATGGAGGCCCTTGGTAGCTGCACTCGGGAGAAAAGCTGCCAAAACGACGCGTTTTTCGTGGATGAATGTGCCGAGCAAGTTGAAACTTTACTCGAAGCTCATAATTCTCTGGATTAAATGTGCCACGGAAGATGTCTAATTCCATAAATCCAGCGCCAATACTACAAAGGGAAGCTCGGCTGTGGCTGGCAGGAATTCGACGGCGGATAGGGGGCAAAACGAGTATTAGAAACCCATATTTATTTACTCAGTTTATCATGTTTTCAATAATCGTAGGAAATGTTCAGGGTTTGTACGGATTCGTTGAACCGTTTTGTTTTCACTGTGATGTCAAGAAGGCTATTGTTATTTATTTTACTTTAATGCGCTTTGTCAACGAGTTATTTGCTTTATTATCTGGGTTGTCCAAGGATGTTGTGCCTGGCTACTTTGGGCAAAGTTTTTCAACTACAGTGTATATATGGACTGGAGAGTGGAATGTCAATGGATTTCCTCAATCAATGTCAATGGATTTCCTAGTAATGTCTGAAATATTATAATTCATTAAAGTATAGTCAGGTATATTGTAACAGTTGTGAGGATGTATTCTCTCAAACTCTCTAGCAGCATTCACATTGACATTATTATTATAAGAGCTAATTCAGCTAAATGGCTGATAAATAGTGTATTGACTGCCTCCATCCCTTCCTTTCTGTGATGGATTGTCACCCTTGGTCCCTTTATACCCAATGACTCTTCACAGCTGTTGCAAACATATCAAAACATTGTTAAGATAATTGGTAATTCTTAAAATGCTCATGCATAACTGGTCATTGCTACCAAAATCATTTCTACCTATGTCTCCAAAATTATCAGCATGTACAGTATGTACCATTATTACATGTATTTATACTGTTACTGTGGCAATGACCAACAAGTAATGGGAATTGCCAAATAGTTGTCCATTTCATGATGTCAGAGTATGTTTCTCTGATGACTGGTTTTCTATAAATACCCATATAGCAAAGGAAACAACTCAAATATTTTAGTGAAGTGAAAGTTAAAAATATAATTTCTCTTTGCAATATTGGTGTTCGAATTTTGAAATGAGTCAACCCTGAACCAAGTGTTGTAGGTTTTCTCTGGGTACTACGGTTTACTCACACGGGAAGAAAAATCTGTTTGAAAAAGGTGTCCACTTTCATGACCATTTGACTGGCACTGCATGCATTTATTGTTGACCTACAGACAAGGGATTCAAAGCAATACATTTTGCCAGAAGTGATTATTTGCACATTCAGCTTTTTAGTTTCTTATCTCAATCAATCTGCAGGCAAAAATCATTGCATACAACACAAATATAATGATGTGGACATCAACTGATATCTTGTTTTTTTTAAAGAAATACAATGGTTTACATAGGTTATGATAATTATGGTTAGGTAAAAATAATACTATATACAAATTAGCATAATATATCTAACCCAGAATAAGAACATCTATACAAAGTGAGAGGTGCAACTTTAAATAATAACAACATAGTGTTGATATATGCTAATTTGTAGATGTATATGTAGTTTTCTGTATAATTGTATTAATATATTCTATATTGTTATTAATATTTTTTGTATATACTTTGTTATGACCAAATGCATCTGATTGGTTTAATTTTTGTCACATGATCATAAAAGCTCGTGTAATTTTCCAGACCCCGCAACAAACTTCCCGACGAAGGGCCTTCGCTCGAAACATTGTCCTTGTATTTTTCAGGTAGTTACATCCCTACCAAACAGGGGCGAAACTTGAGTTGGGGGGGGGGGTGTTCAGGGGGTGGTCCAGAAAAATTTTCCACCCCCTCACCACCCACCCACCCCTGTTCGCCAGCATTTTGGGGAAACAGTGGCCAGAAATGAAAATTTGCT
>CACRXK020000416.1:0-64735 GCA_902702795.2 Paramuricea clavata | reverse complement strand
TTAGTGCAGAAAATTTCCAATTCGTTTAATATATTATAAATTCGTCCGTTTGTATATATTATTTAATTACTATTTTCCATATTTCACGCTGACAATACGTCAGACTCCGTGTTTTCCATATTTTTCTCTGACGTCAGACTCCGTGTTTTCCATATTTTATGGTGGACTCCGTGTTTTCCATTTTTTTCTCTGACGTCAGACTCCGTGTTTTCCATATGACTCCGTGTTTTCCATATTTTTATGACGTCAGACTCCGTGTTTTCCATATGACTCCGTGTTTTCCATATTTTTGTGACGTCAGACTCCGGGACTCCGACTCCGGAACTCCGACTCCGTGTTTTCCATCTAACCGAAGTAAACAGGGCCTAAATTAATTTAGTAGTTTCATTTAATAATTGTTTGTCTTGCTTTTATTTGTCAGTACAGAATTGATTGTAAATTAAAATATTACTACAATGCCATTACGCGTAGTATTGACATCTGCATTACATTATAAATACTGTACAGGGAAAACTACGGCTCAAATAATAGTTTCTTGTTTTGTCAGGCTCACGTCTCAGCTCACGCGGCGTCGACACGGCTTTTGAGTTTTGTAACCGGCCGAGGCGAAAGTAAATCATGCAGTCGGGAAAACGTCTCATTTTGAAAGATTATTTTGCAAAACATACTCGTACACACAGGAATCATAAAAATACAAATGTTGAATTGTTATTGTCAAATGTCAACTGTCAAGTTCAGTTATTTTTAGACAATATGGTGTTAGCCAATCAGAATGCAAAATTGACCGGCCCAGACCAGGGCTTCCTCGTGTCTCGCCTCGTCCTCACACTGAAGCCCTGGGAACGAGGTTGACGGTGGATGACTATATTATAAGTGAAATTATTCCTATCTCAGAGTACACCAAGCTGATATCACATGAATTTAAATACTTGTACTTACATGACTTTGCAGCGGTTAATATATATATCCTTCTGTATTTCTGTATTCTATACTAGTTCGTTCGCGTTCGTCCAAATTCATAAAACAACAAAAATGTCAATCACAGTTCTCAGCTAGCTAGTTGAGCTAACGCCTATAGGTGTGGCCTATTTTCCTTATAACTAATAATTATAGTTAATAATTAAGTATGAAGTTTAGCGTGGTGATAACAAAGGTGATATACTTTCTGGAAGCATGTATTAATTAAAATACAGTTGTTCAAAATTAATTAATCAAGCTTTAATTGTATGTTCAGTTCAGGCACGGATTGGGTGCACCCCCACAAATTATATGTATTTTGATTTGATAGTTTGATATTTGATTATTCTTATTACTAAATTTGTAAAATTACCAACATTATGGTCTCAGGTCTCGCCATGCAGGCCTTGAATACAAATTTTGTTATTAAACTTTTTCCTTGGCCTTTCCGGGCGTTGCCACCATGCCCCGGCCAAAGCAAGCAGCAGCATCCCCCAGATATTTATCCACACCCCCCCGAACGAAAACATGAAAATCCGTCTCTGGTTCAGTTTCCAAAGATGTGGCTTGATACTGTGTTTTGCCACCCAGAAAGGAGAGTGTGTCATTGTGGAATAAATCTGCAATAAACAAGAATAAGATTAATTATACAGGTTTGTACAATTATCCATGTAACATAACTTAGCATATGACCAAGGTAAATGAAAGAATGTGGCCCTATAGGCAATTGCTAGATAGTATACTTCAAAATAAGGTTTCCGTTTTTATATCAATTTTTAAAATAAGTTAGGGTTAGGTTAGGGTTTAGGTTAGGGTTAGGTTAAGGTTAGGGTGAGGGATAGTATTAGGGTTAGGGTTTAGTTTTGAGTTAGGATAGTTTTTTCTACGTTATAAAAACGGAAACCTTATTTTGAAGTATACTATCTAGCGATCACCGTGGCCTATATTACTCCTCGATCAGCTTAAATCAGAACTATGAGTGCACTTATAAATTCAAGGTACATTGTTTATTCAGAGTGATATTTACTGAGAAAACCTGTAAGTGCATCCTGGAAATGAGGTGTGATCACACATGAATGCCTTGGCACACACCTCGGCTAAACCTCGGCTTAGGGAAAAGTGTTATTTATCTCAAGCCTCTATAATGACACAAAAATCAAGAGGTATCCCTAACCAGAAAGCTAGCACCTCCAGCTTATACTGTACATATTAAGTTGGTACATATTAACACAAAACCTAATTAATCCCTCTTTCAAAAAGATAGTCTGTGGTACATGATCATAGTTTATGTCTATTTATAAAACGAGACCTCAAAGTCAACCTTTTAACATTATTACACAAGACAGTTCGCACTTTAAAGATCGCCGTATTACTCGTATATGCGACTGAATATAATTTTAATAAGCTTCGTAGGTTGTAACCAAATATTTGCGATTGTGAATCACAGCTTGCTAAAGTAGCGAGAAATTTTACACTTTCCCATGTGTATTGCACTGTAGGAAGCTGTTTCCTTAACAAATAGAGTGTCGTTTTCATCGTTATACTTATTAATTTCATGTCAAATAAGATAAAGTGTAAATAAAATTGAATATGAAAATACGTCTCTTACCTTTGTAAATCCATGTTCAAGTCTCGTCTTTTTTCCACATTTCTTGAGGTTTTAAAATTTGTTTGACGTCTTTGATGGGCGAGAATAACACGTTCGACTTGCATATCTTTGTCCAAATGGTCAAAGGTAGAAAATTTATATCGAAAAAAATTTAAAAACCGATTCAAAACAACAAGAACTATGTTATCTGCTAAACTTTTTTGCAAAAACCAGGGGGTGGTCAAAACGGCCGTGGGCTCAGAATTGAGCCTGGTCAGTGGTACCTACCATGAGAATTTCGGAAGTGTTGTCATGGAAATGGCGTCATTTTCACTCAAAATCCGCCATGTTTTTGGCGACACTTCGTTGACTGAACGAAGTATAGGAGCAGGGGCGCACATTTGGGGGGAGGGGGAAGGGGGGGTGCGAAACCCCCCTTAGCGTCCGAATATCACTAAAAGTCGGTCCCATTCTTCCTTGATACTGTGCGAAAACTCGGTCCCAAAATTCGGGTATAAGAATTAATATTACTTCTGTCCGACTCCGTGAATTGGGACCGACAACACAAGAGCCGGTTGGTAAGATGTTATGAACAAGCCTATGTGTATGTGTTAATGTGTAAGAAACTATTTCTTGATTTTTAAACGTCAAATCGTAGCGCACCCGCTAAGGTTTAGATGGTTAATTCAGATTATTTATTATCTTGATTTCATTGTTTTGCTAGTTGTTATTATACACTTCTATTTTTCATTATTTTCAGTATTTTATATGGACGGACGAAAGTAACAATTATATTCGAAAAAATAAACTCGTCTCTCTCTCTCTGCTACTATCCGATTTCGTACCTGTGGCCTGCGAACGGATATTCTCATGACAGCTCATACACATTACTAATAAACACGTCCTGGTATTCACACGCGAGCTCACATAGGCCTATACATATGTTTTGATTCTTCAGTTCAGAAAAAGACTTATCTGATTCTATTGATCTGGAACAGATTGAACAAATGCGGAAATTGATATTAAATAAGGGATGAATTTTCTTAATCTTTCGTTCATACACCTGAACGAGCCTACCGAAAAGGTAGAGTTAAGACTCTGAAATGGTCGTTTCCGGCGACCTAGAGGTTCTAAATGTTGAAAATTTTCTCGCTCGGCGCCAACCAGGGTGGCGCCTCGTGAGACCTTACCCCCTGATTTCAATACATTCCCACGTCCCTGTTCTGTGGCATGATGTTTTTGCAGAATTGTTTTCTACCCCTCTGTTTAATTTCTTTTTGAATATCAAAAAGTCGGTCCCCAAGTGGCCCACACCACCTAGAAATTCCTTAGATGTGCGCCCCTGATAGGAGCAGGTCCTCCAGTTATTATACAGCTCAGTGGTTTTACCGCTGAAGTGGTGGATTCGATTTCCGACGTTTACCGAGCGCTAGGATGTATAAAACACGCAATATTTTGGCAAATCTAAAGTGTATTTCCGGTCAAAAAATATCCCGCAGACTTCACTAATATCGCAACAGATTGAAATACCGAAATAAAAGATGAAAAACTGAGGCTACAAGCTTGAAAAATAAACACTGTAAATAGTGTTTTTGATTGTGAATCGAAGAAGACTACAACGGAAAAGATATGTTCGAAGGGGCCGAAGTTGTGTTCGCCTGTTCGGCGAAAGGTATGGCTTTTGTGATACATTGTTTACATTTTTCGAACAAATATGTAATTTGTTCAAATATGACATATCTTGACCCTTCAAAGGTCATAAATCGCTATAATAGTTTGTCTTTGACTAAAACTATCGTTAGGAATTAGGAGATATTGTTTCACTCAATCAAAAGGTGGTATTTTCATCTATATAGCATGTACCGAACCGAAGATATGAAACCTGCAAAATAGTATTCCACAATCGGATTAATTTTATAGGGCCTGTCGATTAATTACCTCTAAGGCTCCCACACCATCACCATCACCAGATGTTACCATGCTCCAAGTCTCCCACACCATCACCATACTTCAAGCCTCCCGCACTATCACTATGCTGCAAAGCTCCCACACCATCCCAAAGCTCCAAGGTTCCCACAACATCACCTCTAAGGCTCCCAAACCATCAGCTCCAAGGCTCCCCCATTATCACAATGCTGGCTCCAACCATCACCCCCAAGTCTCCCACTCCATCACCATGGTCCAAGGCTCCCACAACATCACCATACTCCAAGCCTCCCGCACTATCACTATGCTGCAAAGCTCCCACACCATCCCAAAGCTCCAAGGTTCCCGCAATATCACCTCTAAGGCTCCCAAACCATCAGCTCCAAGGCTCCCCCCAGGGGCGTAGCGTGCGGGGTGTGTGTGTGTGTGTGTGTGGGGGGGGGGGTGTGACACCCCCCAGCTTTAGTGAGGTAGTCGGTAAAACGCGAAGTTATTCGGTAATGGCAAGAGCCATGACAGCGGTCGGTAAAACAAATCGGTTAAAGTGGAATTTTGCTCCTCGGTAAATGGCTTTTAATAATAATAAAAAAATAAATTAATGTTGTGCCTTGTTCTCCGATAAAGTTATGCAAAATGTACGTAATTCTTCAGTATTAAAACACTTATATTAAATATCTACGCATAAGCATTGGAGCCTATCGTATTACACTTGCAAGAGCTGCGAAAACAGTCGGTTCTGATTGGACATGTTCAACTGTGCGCGAACTTTTGACCTTGATACAATGATACGCAAAAGAATTAAAGATTATATTTATATATTTGTTATTGACACGCAGTGCTCATAAAATGTTTCGCCAATTTTTCAAGTCTGTTCATTACAATAAACAACAAGATAAATGCCATTGGGTAAAATGACTTATCGCGAAGTAACAAAGACAACAATTATTCCAATTAATAAAGCATTTGCTACGTTTCTGGTTCTACGTTATTTCTAGACGGCTGACTAAAGTCACGGTAAGTGTCATTAAATTAAACGCGCGCCGAAATATTTATTTGTCAATTGCTGTATAGCTGTTATGGTATATGTTATTATCAGCTTGTAGGCCGTATTCTGTGGCACGATATCGTTCAGTTCCGTTGCCCGGGTTCGGGCACTATTTTGAAACAAGATAAATAATTAGGATAAATTATACAAAGTTCAAATCCGCTTGTTTGCACTTCCCAAAACCTGCAGTTTTCGAGTATTTCTTCTTCGAAAATTGAAGAAATCGACATCTTTCGCAATCGATCGCCGCCATTTTTGTTCAGGATACTTGGTGTAATAAACACTCTAAATGCCGATTTTCGCGGGCTCGTGCTCATTCTTACATGAAGTTTCCAGCTTAGCATTTGTAAACATGGCGTCTTCTGATTCATGTTTAATTCATTTTGATGGGAAAAAAGGCCCACTTACAAGTTTTAGTGTGGTTTCGTATCAATTTGGATAACGCTAGACGTGGAAGAACGCAATGTTGCTCAAAGAAGTTTGCGGTTTGTTAGCGACAGCATGGAAGTAGCACGGTCGAAAATATCGATGCAAATTTCTCTTTATATCATCGAAGTTGTTACTCGGCATTCACAAATAGCAGGATGGTCAACCGAGCTCAAGAGCGTTGTCAGAATATGGACAAAGAAGGTGTACCTTCATCCTCTGGTCTCCATATTATTGATGAAGAAACGGAATCAGATGAATACGAGTGCGGACCTGTGCGGCAGCTAAATCATGGAATCCCCACTTGTTGCCCTGCGTTTAGCGTGTATAACTTGCTAATCAGAAAAGTCGTATTTCACTGAATCGGTAAGTTTATTGATTTATTTTTTTTACGATTATTGTTATTTTTCTAATTTGTGTTTTATAATTATATATTGATTGCATTGCCTTTAGCCGCTCCCGTTATAACGGTTGTGTGATTTATATGCATGGTTTTTGTATTGTTTAGAAGTCGAAAAAGCGAAAGCTGGACAAAATGGTATCTGTGAAAACAGTAGATGGTGGTAAACTGAAAGAAGCTGCAACAAAGAAAGTTGATGAAAGTATTTTGATTCAAATTGGCATTGAAAGCATCCACATACAGTATACAAGTGCAAGACTGAAAGAAATGTATACAGACAATTAATACAGTTGGCCTAACATAATTGAGAAACAACTTGCAAAGACTGTTGCAAAACATTGTACATCTGCTTGGTACAAGAACTGGCCACCACATACATCATATATTACTGGTGAAAACATTAGTATCACCTCTCTTGTTTAATTTTATGGCATGGTTGCTTGGGTTTTCAGATGACCGAGAAGATGCTGACTACATTGAATTAGATGACCAAACTACATCAAAGATTTTTCTCTGTGTCCAAATTTGTTCTATATTTCTAATAGGGGGAAAGTACAGATACCCAAGTCCCTAGCACTAATAATGACCATTCAGCAGATGTTTGGTTGTTCTGGCCTGATATTTAAGATTTTGAGTGGTTTTGGACATTGTCTCTCACTATATTTGGCAATGGCATATGATTCAGCTGTTGCACAGGTAACTATCAACACATCAACATTATTCCAGTAATATCTGATGTATGTGGTGGCCAGTTCTTGTACCAAGCTGATGTACAATTATGCAAGTTGTTTCTCAATGTTAGGCCAACTGTATACATTTCTTTCAATGTTGCACTTGTGTATGTCGATGTTTTCGTTACAATGTCAACATCAGAATCAGACTCTTGTGTGAACTCTGAGATGTTTCTATGTCATCATCCATAAAACTTTTTCTTGACTGAGGCACTCTGCATAAACAATTTCACTCTTGTTTCATAACTCTGGTCTATGGAAAACAAGTTGTGGAAACCTTTTACACATGTACTTTTCATAACATTGTTTATGGTATTCCACTTTCAATGCTAGGTCCTTATCAGCAATTTGAATACTTTCATCAGCTTTCTTTGTTGCAGCTTCTTTCAGTTTACCACCTACTGTTTCCACAGACACCATTTTGTCCTAAATAATAAAAACCCATGCATAGAAATCACACAACCATTATAATGTTAGCAGCTAAAGGCAATGCAATCAATATATAATTACAAAACACATCTTAGAAAAAATATTAATAAACCAATAAACTTACCGACTCAGTGAAATATGACTTTTCTGATTTGCAAAATTGCAACATGACAACACATGGGGATTCCATGATTTAGCTGCCGCACTCATACACACGTAAAATTCTCACATCTTGTAACAAGTCTGCAAACAAGCCGTCAACAAGATGTATGTGCACTGGTTGTCACAAGTTGTCAACAGGTTTGGAACAACTTGTTGACAACTTGTAACAACCTTGTCGAAGTTATCAGACTTGTTGCAAGGTTGTTCTGACAAGTCTGCTACATGCTTGATATAACAAGATTGTTACAACCTTGTGTTGACAACCTTGTAACATCCTTGCTATATCATGGTTGCAACAAACTTGTTAGCATTGTCTTGTAACAAGACTGATAATGCCATCAAGCTTGTTACAAATTGTTAACAGCTTGTTTCAAACTTGTTACAACAAACTGGGAACAAGCAGTGTGAAGACAACTTGTTGACAGCTTGTGAACAGACTTGTAACAACTTGTTTGCAGACTTGTTACAAGCTGTGCATTTTTACATGTGCAGGTGAACTCAGCGTATACATGTAAAAATGCACAAGTTGTAACAAACCTGCAGGAGATTTGTAGCAATGCTGCTACAACAACTTGTCAACAGGATGTGTTCGCACTGCTTGTTCCCAGTTTGTTGACAGGTTGTCAACACCTTGTTGACAACTTGCTACAAGGTTGTCAAACTCAACAAACTTGTTACAAGTTGTTCCAACAGCAATAGAACAATTTGTCAACAAGTTGTGAGTGACAAGCTTGTAGCAACTTGATAAAATAACAGAACTTTTACAACTTTTTGACGAGCTTGCTACAAGTCTGTTGCGAACACATCTTGTTGACAAGTTGTGCGATTTTTACGTGTGTAGATCTCAGCATTTTCTTTACAGGTGGAGTTTCATCTGATTCCGTTTCTTCCTCAATAAATGGAGACCAGAGGATGAAGGTACACCTTCTTTGTCCATATTCTGACAACGCTCTTGAGCTCGGTTGATCATACTGCTATTTGTGAATGCCGAGTAACAACTTCGATAATATAAAGAGAAATTTGCATCGATATTTTCGACCGTGCTACTTCCATGCTGTCGCTAACAAACCGCAAACTTCTTTGAGCAACTTTGCGTTCTTCCCCGTCTAGCGTTAGCCAAATTCTACGACAATCTAAAAATTTTTTATACGAAACCACACTAAAACTTGTAAGTGGGCCTTTTTTCCCATCAAAATGAATTAAACATGAATCAGAAGACGCCATGTTTACAAATGCTAAGCTGGAAACTTCATGTAAGAATGAGCATGAGCCCGCGAAAATCGGCATTTAGAGTGTTTATTACACCAAGCATCCTGAACAAAAATGGCGGCGATCGATTGCGAAAGATGTCGATTTCTTCAATTTTCGAAGAAGAAATACTCGAAAACTGCAGGTTTTGGGAAGTGCAAACAAGCGGATTTGGACTTTGTATAATTTATCCTAATTATTTATCTTGTTTCAAAGTAGTGCCCGAACCCGGGCAACGGAATTCGTTTTCTAAGCGACTTTTCGTGCCACAGAATACGGCCTATTGTTAATATCTGACGGATTCTCACGCTTGTTAATATCTGACGGATTCTCACGGATTTCGAAAATAACACAACTTCAACAATATGGTTTTGTTTGATATAAATAAAAGCTACCAAACCTTGTGTGTATAAAGTACAGAAGGCTCTGAAAATGCCATTTCCAACGATCTAGAGACTCCATATTTTCAAAAACTTTCCGCTCGGCGCCAACCATGGTGGCGCCTCGTGGCGCGTGGGTTGGTAAAACCATAGTTAATATATATTAACTATGGTAAAACTTAGATGTTACACCCCCCAGTTAAAAAGGTCGTGCTACGCCCCTGGCTCCCCCATTATCACAATGCTGGCTCCAACCATCACCCCCAAGTCTCCCACTCCATCACCATGGTCCAAGGCTCTCACAACATCACTATCCTTCAAGGCCCTCCAATTTTACCCAGCACCGTGTGATGTCGTTAATTATGTGGAAGGCTTTACAATCTCTTATCAAAAGTCTCCAATTATTCCTACACTAGATTAATTTTGTGAATAGTTTTCAAGATTGACATCAAACAACACGGATGTGAGCAATTTTACCAACCTCGCTCCCAGGCGATTTTACATGATTGGACATAATTCGAAAAAATAGGTCCGCTACGGATACATGAATCTACGAATAGCAAGTCAATCGACAACTCTAAAAAGTAAATGGCCGCCAAGCACTAGTTTATAGACTAGAACATGATCAGAAAATAATATATGCATGCATAAACAGGTCATTGATATACCGGTAATTTGCGCTAAAACGGTTATTCCAGATTAAAATATTTACAATTCTAATTGTAGGACCATATACTTAGTTGCACACTTAACAAATCCATCTTATGCGTGCACAATCCGAACGCGTTTTTCGCGTGACGAATTCGTACACGCCATAATAATATAGACTCCTGCCCACTGACCTATATATAAAATGCTCCTGCCGTGAAACAATATATAGATTGTCCGAAATTTTCGAAACAGCATTCCAGAAATTAATGTGTTGCATTTGATTTTCATGCAACGTTTCCGGAATGGAAATATGAAACAAATCAATGTGTTCAGAGATACGCGATACATGGGTGTTTCACCCTTGACTGGAAAGAAACGTTCTGTTTCAACAATGTCAGGCATACTCACTCGCTCATATCCATACCACTAAACATCAAATTTCACCCTCTGATTTTAAAATCCTTTCCACTGCTACTTCTGAAGCGGATTTACTCATTCACGAAAGCCTTTTCATATCCAAGCTTAATCCTATTTTAAATGCCAACATCAGGTCAACTCCTCTTGACCTATTCTAATGCTTTGCTAGTTCTCTAATTACTAACCATTATATCTTTAATTTACTAATAATTTTAATGATAGGTTGTTTTTCATCCCTTCCTCTTATTCGCTTATTTGAATAATGTAACCGTTTAAAATTTGTATATATATAATACACGCTTGTAAGTAAGTTAAGAAGATGTTGTGAATAATACAACGAAACATTAGCCAATAAATTTTATATTTTTGTTATGTCTTGTCTGAAAGTCATTTGCTGGGCTTTAATTTTCATTTTTAAATTACGCTTTCCACTCGGTGTATCAATCGCTACTGTTATATATCAACATTTAAAAAACATTTAATGCGCCAATTTTTCTCGAAATCTCATTGGCTTACTTCTTTGCTGATTGTTATACTTCAAAATAAGTCTGTAGCTCATATCATTGACTCTGATATTGCAAATGTAAACATGGCTTTAGGTGTCAATTTCGGGCCGCAATTTCCGACCGAATCTAGAAACGGAAATACGTTTTCTGATCTATTTGATCATGTCCATAGATGCGGCATGCTTCGAAACTCGGACCGGACCCGGACTGACTCGTCTTTGAGAAAACCCGCGGACTTGACTTTCGAAAACCCGGACTCGAAATACAAAAAACCGGATTCGAAACAAGGACTCTGTGTAGTCTGCAGTGTACGAGAATGGAAAGGTTTTTGGCGAAGGTTTAACAATAGTTATTAATATGATAAACGATGGTCTCTTTATCTCTATATTTTCTTCTAGTGTTAATTAAAAGAATAATCACTTAGGTATACTGGAACTAAACCACTTAGGCACTTAATTAATTAAAAACTAAAATGTATTTGCGTACTTAATTCTACGAGTAGCTAGGACCAATGAAGTTCGACAATAAATCAAGTTATATTGAGAACCAGCATGCTACCTTCGTATCGGTATAGATACTACCCATAGAAGTAATACATTTTAGTTTTTAGTGAAGTGCTTAGGCCCGGTTTAGACGGCGAACTTCTCATGCGCCGAATCTATTGTCGTAGATACGGCAAAATATCGGAAACTGATTTAGACGTCGAACTTAATTGCACCGTACCAAATTGCGAAGACATTATATTGGAAATATTTACAATGCAAATATATGATAATCATATTATGATGTTACAGTCAATTTCAGCTGACTTTTCATCGTAAAGTTCCGAACTTCGTTCCGAACTTCGCAAATTCGTTGCCAAGTTCAAAAGTTCATAATGAAATTCACAAACAGGTTTGTAAACTGGGCATTTGATTGGCTGGTTTGATTTAATAGCCAACCAGAGGCTTTGTTTACAAACCTGTTTGTGAATTTCATTATGAACTTTTGAACTTGGCAACGAATTTGCGAAGTTCGGAACGAAGTTCGGAATCTTACGATGAAAAGTCAGCTGAAATTGACTGTAAAAAATAATTATGCAGTAGGTTCGGCGCATGAAAAGCACGGCGTCTAAATCAATGTCGAACCTGTGTCGCATATACGACTTGTCCTGTCGCATCTTCGAGTCGTGTCGAACTTAATCAAAACCTGCCGAACTTAATTGATTTAGTCGCCGCTCCAACGTCGCACTTAATCCTTGCATTAGATTCGGCGCATGAAAAGTTCGTAAGTGATTGTTCTTTTAATTAACACTAGAAGAAAATATAGAGATGAAGATTAAAGATACAATCGTTTATCGTGTTAATAACTATTGTCAATCCTTTGCAAAAACCTTTCCATTCGAGGCCTTGTTTCGAATCCGTTTTTTTCTATTTCGAGTCCCGGTTTTATTTAAACATTATATAGATACATTTTATACCCCAAGAGCTTAGAGCTCATCCAGGGGGTTCATGCTTACATAAATTACAATATTACATTACAATTACCACCACAAGTACAGACAAAAAAGATCGCTTGGCAATTGCATAAACATCCTATGCGAAACGTGCAGAACTACCAATATAGCATTGTACTTCAGAGAAATTGCCGCATTTACTTCAAAACTTAGATTTCTTGAACCATGTAATAGAATGCCCACTTGTTGAGAGATATTCAAAACGTTCCATACATTTCCGGCAAGGCACATGACAGAGGTAAGCATTGAAGCACGCACAGCAGCAAAGCGAGGACAACATAATAAATAACGAGTTACATCTTCACTAAGTGTACCACAGGTACAAGATGAGATAGAACACAGTTCATTGAAAAAAGATAATGATTAAGGTCACAATTGTTTAGTCTTAATCTTGTGTGTAAGGCCGAAAATACCGGTCACCCAAATAAACCAATCTATATTGACAGGAGGTATACTGTAAAATCGTTAACATAATAAAGCAGTTTTAAAAAGAACAAATGTTGCAGATTCTCTCGTGGATTCAGAAAGATTATTCCATAAAAAATTGTAGAATACAAAAAGGATTTTTTTGCTTTCTCGGTGCGAATGAAAGGTAAACTTAAATCGTTCCTAGCCCGAAGCCTATATGTAGTTCCATGTAGTTCTTTGGCTTACGTAAGACAGAGATCCGACAAATAACTTGGAGCTAAACCTTTAACCGGCATTTTGTACAATAATAACAACTTATGTATTTTTCTCCGGTTATCAAATGTCAAGTCCGGGTTTTCTCAAAGACGAGTCCGGATTTTTTTCGAGTCCGGGTTTTTCTCGAGTCCGGATTTTTTTCGAGTCCGAGTCCGGTCCGGGTTTCGAAGTATGCCCATATGGCTCCTGTTAAAAAACTTCCCATATGCTGCTTGCTACGTACGTGACGGCGGTGACGCATAATGAGCCAAAAGAAAAGCAATCATTTTCGTGAATGAATTGAACTATTACTTTTTGTGTTTAAAACCGCAGATTTCCTACAAACTCAGCCGCGGTGACAATGCAAGATAACTGGCAACACTGGCTTTGAGAGCTCTTAATTAATCAGATTTGCGATTGCTTTTAAAGCACGACAGTGCCAGAGGGAAAGTATACAAAGAAGGTATCCTTGATCGATATAAACCAGATATCAAAATGTGCAAGGGTAAGGTGATTGCGGCATTTGTTTCCAAACATTTCCTCCCTATTGGAACACTATTTATCATCCCTCTTGGAATTCTTTTACCTGCTCCTGCAGTCTACCTTAATGGAAAACTACCTGTAGTCCAGATGTGTATTGTAACATTATTTTTTGTTATTGGAACGAAATTTCGTTTAACAGAGATTCAATCTGCCCTACGTTGTTATAGAGAGACTGCCTTGGGAATAATCGTTGTTCTATTGCTCACCCCAGTTGTTGGAACGAAGTTACTGATGTTACCAAAGTTTCGAGAGGTTCCCAGGTCAGGTTTGGATGTAGAAAAGGGTACATTGAACAGTAGCTGGACAATTGAATTACCAGATTTTGGTCCGGAGGAATTTCGTATTGGTTTACAGATATTTTGCGTTTCTCCATGTGCATCAGCATTTCCTACTGTGGTGGTGAGTGTATTTTTATTGAGATACAGTAAAATTCCGCATAAAAGAACCTTTCTGTGGATTAAGAAGCATTAGTGTCGAGAACTCGCGGAGTTCACTCTTCTGCTGGTTCTGAAAACAATCAAACACAATTCAACCGTTCCTCCTTTTACATAGTAGATACATAATCCATAATTAACCATTTTGGTACAGCATTCCCCCACGGTGCTACAACACTGGAGTGAAGCGGTCACGACATTCGTCACGACATTCGTCACGACATTCGTCACGACATTCGTCACGACATTTGTCACGACATTCATCACGATATTCGCATCGACATTTTTCACGAGATTAAAAGAGATCAGAAATGTGGTGAGCTCGCTATTTCCCATCATTTAAAAGAGTTGAACTTAAAAATAGGTAATTAGACTTAAAAATAGGTAATTAGCATGTGGAAAATTATTTACATTTTGATCTTTGCAGCAATATTAATACTACCGAACGTCTTGAGCAATTTAGACAGTTGGGTAGTAAAGTTGTTTTCAAACCCCCAATGCTGTAAGCCATAGTAACTAAATAAGTCAATTAATTTAAATGTTCTTTCAGTCGCATCATTCAAACTAAATCATCAATAAATTCAAACATCTACAGTTAATATATACTACTCATGCTGTTTCTACTATGACAATGGAAACAACATAAATGAGTTGAATTTTTTGCAATTTTAAAACGCTTTTAACAACAGCTAGTCACAACTTCGACTAACTAAGACTTGGCATATTGCCATCACGACATTCGTAACCCCCCGCCGTTCAGAAGGTTATTGTTTAATTTCATATTTTGATCATTATACACCTTCGAGGGAAATAGCGAGATGATGGGAAATAGCGAACTCGCCACATGTGGTCGTTATCTGTTTAGTTAACTCTTTTAATTTAATCTCCTGAAAAAATTTCGGTGCGAATTTAATGCCGTGATGAATGTCGTGATAAATGTCGTGCCAGCTTCACTTCAGTTGCCATGGCCATGCAACTCTACTTATATTGAACTCTACTTATATTGAGTAAGTAGAGTTCAATAATTTTACAGTCTATTATCTGCTTTATGGTGGGTGACAGATACGTCTGATTATGCTAACAAGTTTAATGAGAGATACTACAAGAATGTGAGTTATTTCCTAAACGTACTTGTGGCATAGTACAAAACATGGACTGCACTTGTAGACTCATCGACGCATGGACTCATGCATGCACTGTGGACTCAATATTCAAATTTCGACTGAAATTTCTATAAACGCCGCGAAACTGTACTAAAAGAATCTTTGCGTACAAAGCAGACCTGCCAAGTGTCACGCATTTGGCGTGAAAGTCATGTTTAAATTTTGGTCCCGCAGCCCCACGCACGCTGTAAAAATTGCCGTAAAATCACACCGTGATTTCCAGTAACTGTACCGTACTTAGTTTTTTTACTGTTACTAAAACAAATCTGCAATTTGAAGCAAACATATTTAACAAGACAATATGCGCAACGTTGCAATTTGCAGTTACATGACAGAATGAACAGAGTGGATGTAAAGTTGTGTGCTTCAATTCCCGCGTGTAAATTGCCCGCGTGTAAATTGCCCGCGTGTAAATTGCACCTTTTATAATAGTTTAGCGGCCATTTTAGTTGTTTGCTTTCCAATTTGCTCAAAAGACGCATTCTCTAAAACGTTTTCAGGGCCTGGTCTTTGCCAATTAATAATCACCAATTGCAAATAAACAACAACTGTTTTTCTTTTACTGAACTAAGCATCCTTGTCTTAGCTAGCGAGCCTGAATTAGAAAAATAATCAGATTATCTGATGATGACATCATCATGATTGATGTACATATTGTTTCATCATCATTGATGTACACAGCCAGAAATGCCACAGACTTTAGTGCTGCAAGTTGCGGATTTTACCGACTTACTGCAAGTTGTCAACAAGTTGCAGCATGCTTGTTGACGTCATCAACTTGCAGCAGCCTGTTGAAATCAGGCTTGCTGCAAGTTGACATTTGCAGACTTGATGCAAGTTGATGAAACAAGTTGCATCAAGTCTGCAAATATCAACTTGCAGCAAGCCTAATAGAACAACTTGCAGCAAGTCTGATGAACGCATCAATGCTGATGCAAGTTGAGAAAATCAGGCTTTCTGCAAGTTGTCATTTGCAGACTTGATGCAAGTTGTTTCATCAACTTGCATCAATTCTGTGGATATCAAGTTTGGACAAGTCTGATGGAATAACTTGCAGCAAGTCTGATGAACGCATCAATGTTGATGCAAGTTGAGAAAATCAGGGTTGCTGCAAGTTGTTATCCGCAGGCTTGCTGCAAGTTGTTCAAACAATTTGCGGCAAGCTTGTGGATAACAAGTCTTGACAAGTCTGATAAAACAACTTGCAGCAAGTCTATTGAAATCAGGCTTGTTGCAACTTGACATTTGCAGACTGGCTGCAAGTTGATAACATTTTATTTGACTTGTTCACAGACTTTGTTTATTATTTAGCTATGAAAATTCGGCCGTGAAAAGCAGTTTCCTCATAGGCAGCCCACTAAACGACTGAATTTAAATTAAAACTGCAGTGAAAATATTAAAATTGACGAAAATAATCACAAATTAGCGACTGAATATATTGCTAAGTGTAGCTTATATTAAATCGCCACCCGACTGCACCATCGACCAACTGACGTATAGTTATATAGTATACCTAAGCCTAAGGTTGGCAAGGTGTTTGAACTACACACATGCAAGATATATATTTTAAAAAGCAGAAAGAAAATAGCCCTAAAAACAATAGTGCAGTCGGGTGGCGATTTAATATAAGCTACACTTAGGAATATACATTTCGCTAATTTGTGATTATTTTCGTTAATTTTAATATTTTCACTGCAGTTTTAATTTAAATTCAGTCGTTTAGTGGGCTGCCTATGGCCGGAGCAAGCGATGCGAACGCATCCTGATACTGATCAGCTTGATGATCGCAAGTTGAACTGATCAAGTCTGCAGCAGACCTGCTGCAACTTGCGCGTTTCTGGCTGTGTACATAAGTTTCATTCTGAGTAAGTGATACATATTAACTTTACATTCTGGGGGAAGCATGCAAAATTATTGCAGAACTATATATCCAAAACTGAAAAGCGGTTGTAAAATATTTTAGTTTATTTTTTGTAAAATATTAAATTTAATAAAAAATGTTCACAAGGCCAAGGGCCATGCACATATAGAAGCTCATTCAGTTGATGCCGTCGTGCTGGCTCGAGTTGTTTAATTAAATTGTCTGTTATTTCTTACTCGTGGATCACATTATTGGAGAAATTTTATTTTCCAATCATGTCCAGTTTTAAGATTTTCGGCATTCAGTCGAATTTTGCACCTGTCCATGTTTTGTATTATGCCTGGATTACAGCCTCGTACCCAGGCGCAAATAACTAAAATAGGCACTCCCAAGCGCGCGGGGGTGCTTGGGGAGGACTCGACGGGGTTCTCTAGCTTCGTTTCCCGCGTCCTCCCCAAGCACCTCCGCGCGCGCGCTCATCCTAGCTACTGATCTATATAAAAACACGGTAGTGTGCCTATTTTGAGTTGTTTGCGCCTGGGTACGAGGCTGCCTGGATTAACAAAGATGAGAATTGGTGAGTACACAATATATAATAGAGAGCTACGAGTACGACTTCAACTACGACTTCAACTACGAGTTTCGTTGTTTGTACATGTTCGTCATCTTAATTCCGCCATTACGTGCGCACGTGACGCCACAATCTCGTAGTAGATGCTTGTTTCACTTCCAATCGAGACTTTTCAAAAATCTCGTTGTCAATTTGGTCACGGCTACGAGATTTATGAGGCGTCAGTACATAATGGCGTAAGAATATGGCGTATCCAAATAAACCAATCGCGTAGTCGTAGTTGTAGCTGCTCTCTAATATGGTCACAACTTCTGGTGAAGAAAAACTGGATTATGATATCGATCCCATAACCGTAATGGGTAAAGGCCATTAACCAGTACCAGGTTTGCCAAGATGAGCTTGCAATGTGGATTTGCACCAATTGGGACCAAAACCACGTTTGGTACCAACAAATTTAGGCGGATAATTAAGTCAGCCTCTCTCAAGTAGATCCCCCCGCTAATGTTAGAATGCTTAAATTATGTCTCTCATCCCTCCTGTTGCTGCCTTGAACATGGCCTCATGTTGTACAAAAATATCGATTCAGGCTAGATTCAGGCTCGAGCAAAATTGTATCTTAGTTATCATAAACCATTTACTGTATATACAAACCGTATTTCTATGATACAAAGTTACAAACACTGCGTTTCTTCCTTCACTACAGTGTTATTCTGAATGCTATAGTGACAAGGAGGAGGCTATGTTTAGATGCACTGGCCACATTTTCCTGGTCGAAATACCGCTGTTGTGTTTTTCGATTCATATATTTAGCTCTGGAAGTTTGGAACAATATTCACTATTGTCTATTTAACAATTAATCGCCGAAGGCGAGGTGATTAGAAGCCTATATTCACTGAGCCGAAGGCGAAGTGAATATAGGCTTGTAATCACCGAGCCTGAGACGACTAATTGTTTTAGTATAAATTTCCAGGTGTTTACAAACAATAATCCACACAACTTTATAAAAATTCACTTCAAATAAATTTATTTTCGCTATAAACAGTTTGTTTACAAAATTTTAATCTCAGACACGGCTCTGTGTCGCGTTGCGACTAAGCCAGTTTTTTTCCAAATAAAAGCACGTAAAGGTTAATATTTTACCTTGAAATATTCTTAAACCATATTTTGTAGCTTGTTTGGGGTTTTTCGGAATGCTATCTTCTTTAATTTTGGCAATTTCCTCCTCTGTTACTACGGCAAAACGAGCAGCCATTTTGAAAAAAAAGCTGTAGTCACTGACCAGTGACTATCACTTCAGAGACAGTGGATCTTGACCAATCAGAATGCAGAAAAATCAATAGTCACCTGGAAATTTATACTAATGATCATTAGTATTTCAAAATTTGTTCAGCAAAATATGCTGATTTTATATATCGTAAGAAAACTAATAAATGAGTTCCAAAAAGAAGCCATTCAATGCATGGGCCAGCCCTGTCAAGAAGGTTGATTTTTCCAAATAAATGCAAACAAAGTGAAAACCGGTGCTGATGGTATAGGGATAGCCTTTCCTGCAACCTACCCCAGCATAAAAAGGTCCCTGTGGTATTAAGTGAACGTGCTTGTCGAGTTTAATGATGTCCTATTCTTTGCAGGTAACAGCAGCCAATGGTAATCGAGCATTGACATTATTGGTTGCAATAACGGCAACCACTATATCAGTCTTTACAGTTCCTGTTATGACTTCATGGCTGATACCAGCATTTCAGGCTGCTAGTGTTAGTTTCCTAACCATATTACCCAGCGTGATTCTGTTTATACTTTTGCCTTTGATTGTAAGTATCGCTATTTTAAATGTTTGCATGCATATGTATTCCGCGAATCATTTTACGTTTATGTTATTTAGGTGAATTTGTCATTATTATTCATAATTAGATATTTATTATAATTAGATATTCATATATTTTTTGTGCTAAAACGTTATTTTACCAATTACCGCCACTGAAAACCCCTCTGTTTTCGAATTTTAATAAAATCAGTAAATTATTATCGGTTTTCATGGGAAAAAAACATGTTTACAGAAATATAAATCCGGCTAACTGTGTAATGTAGGTCTTTGTTTAAATGTGTTGTAAGCAAGCTTACTTAAACGTTACCATGGACCTCGCCTACGGCTAGTCCAAATTAAAACAATTATATATTTTGGCTGGACAATGCAGGATAATCTCTTTTTATGTGCCTGAATCTAGAATTACTCCACTTTTCCATTCGGTTTTCATCACAATATTGGTATGATTATTTCTTCAGGTTGGACGACTTTTAAGATTCATTGGATTGGTAAAAAAGGTTGTTACCAAACTATATACATCTCTGAAGTTTGTTACTTCTGGGGCTCTCCTTGTTATGTTTTGGGTGAAAATTAGTCAAGCAACATCGAAAGGAGACCTTCAAAAATTTTCACCTTGGATGGTTGTGGCTGTAACAGCTCTTGGTACAGCTGTGATTACGTCATTTCTTGTTTTAACCTTCATACTTGCTTCTCTACTACGGCTACCTAAGAAATCAATCCTTGCTGTTACAGTGCTTTCATCAGCAAGAAATTCAAGTATAGCTATTGCTGTTATTGAAAATCTACCAGACAGTGTTGGGGACAAAGATCTCATGTTTTTCCCCATAATATTTGTCTATTTGGCTATGGTTGTTATTATCAATAGTTTTGGTTGTTTTATGGCAATCAAGAAAGAGGAAAATGACATTGAACAAGATATGGACACCCTTGAAGACAAAGTTGATAGTGCAGACAAACTTACTTTGGTTGAAAATCCGTCAGTGGAACAGATAACTTCATATAACATACCAAATACATTGAACTGTATTACATTATCAACAGTACAGTGGTGTACTGCTGTATAAAGACGATCCTTAGATTTTATCCGTGTATCACTAATACTAGTATGTGCAGGGGAATACACGCTTCCGGAAATCACGTCACCTTGGCTATAGAACCTCGTTTTCATGATTGAGATGGTAGGTCTCGTACGTCACACACGAAAAGGAGGCTCTCTAGCCAAACTGGCGTACTTTCCGGAATGGTGTAATTCTATAATAATATTTCTAAGCTTAACCAGAAAATTTTAACCAGAGTTTTTTTAGAGTGCATCATGAGTTGTTTTATTTAAATCGAGTGAAACCTTTGTCAAAGATATTTATAACAGATTGAGCCGCATTAGAAGCAGATTTAGCAGATTTCAGTACCCTTGCAACTCTATTCTGAAGTTTTTGAAATCTATTAGAAAGACTCGTACCCAGGGTACCCCATAGATAACTCCCATACGTTTGTTATGAATGCCTTAAATGCCAACACTCGTGCGTATTTATACCATGATTGACTGGGTGTGCGCTCTTCACATGCGTGAAAAGACCGGCACTGGCCTTCAAGTTTGTCTTCAAATTTTTCGGTTGTTGGTAGCGTTCCAGTTATATTAATTTCAATGGTTATAATAGACTCAAACATGTCCCAATTTCCCGCGATGCAACAGGTCTAGTTCCTGTTGACAAGCTAAGAATTTTTTTTATGTAATCACAAATTACATACATATTTATCGCCTAAAATGGTAACAATTGCAATAATTGCAACTATAGGACCTTCGGCAGGAATCGAAATTAAAGCTTACATAACATATTTACATTCAAAGACAGAGAAATGGTCAAAAAAACATATACTATGAGCATAACTGAACAAATACACGAAGGAGATACACTAAGTAATAATATAAAATCATATAATTACTGTTTTTCGTGCGTACTTGTATACGAACGAAAAACGCTAAACTGGATGCAGCCGGCTTAAGAGTAGAATACGTTCCATAAAGTAAGTATGGAATAAGTTAAGGAACTTATTCTATACGTAACTTATTTCATAACTTATACATAACTTATTAACTTTAACAAGGACGTCGGAAGCGGGGGGGGGCAATAATTTCCATTTGTATAAGCAAAACACACAAAAGAACTAGAAAAGCCCCCCCCCCCCTCCCCCATAGTGATTTACTTCCGACGGCCTTGTTTATACTTTACGTAACTTTATATTCAACTTTTTCCACACTTAACTTCATACTTTACTTAGCTTTATACTTAACTTATTCCATACTTTATTTCACTAAACACTTAAGTTTTTCCATACATAAGTTAATCCCTTAACTGTGCACTGAACCGAATATATGAACATGCAAAGTCGGTTAGCCTCGAGCGACATGTACAGACGAACATGCGACTTGTCGAGAAAGAGTTAACTGGAATGCAGACTTCCGCGTTTTATCCCCAAATTCCGCGAATTATCTCCAAATTCCGTTTCCGCAATTCCGGATCCGCGTTTTATCGAGGAATATTTGATAACGACCGAATATGGAAGCGGAAATTTTCTGATCCGTTTGATCATGTCATATGTGCCGCTTTGAAAAAACTTCCCATATACTGCTTGCTATACGCGAGGTATGGTATAAAACTTCCCATACTGCTTGCTACCTGAGGTATGGCATAAAACGTCCCATATACTGCTTGCGGAAACTTGAATATCTTCTAAACTTTTCGTTATTCTCTCAAAGCCAAAGGTCGTATATCGATTGAGTAAAATGCTCCTTGTATTCAAGCCCTTTCATGTGGAAAGTTTCGTTTGAATACAGCGAGTAGAAATGTTTATTTTGAATTTTTGTGATAGCCACTATGTCAGAGGCTTGCTTGATTGCTTAGTTGCTTTCTTAAATGTTTGTCTTGGACCATATTACGTCTATGTACGTCACACTCCCGCAACCTTTCCGGAGCAATGCAATTCAAATGCAAATTATCTGCGAATTAATTAGCTTTTCTACGTACGTTGTTTTGTTTACATACACTATGTTGCACTGAGCAGAGTAACTAGTGAAGGGCTGTACATTACCGTCCTCTGTGAAAACAAAATTGCTGTTGATCCAAAAGTTCGAACTGAAATGCAAGAACTGAGAACAGAGAGGGCACTCCAACTTGGTATAAAACCACTGTATAAAATAGACGACAATTCACGTCTGAAACTCCATTTGAATGCACGTTCTCTTCATAAACTTGGCTGTTGAGGACGTTCGTAAAGACATTTCTTGTCTTTCTAGCGATATAGCAGTTTTTACCGAAACACGATTTGTTCCTACAGAATCCAACGAATTATATACTATTAATGGATTTGAAAATATATATCTTTCGCATGCAATGACACTTGACGCTCACTCTGCTCGTGTAAACAACGTAGGACCTTATTATATATGGCACAGCAATATATATTATTATATACAACAAGGGACCAGGTGCCATTCCTTCCTGGATATCCTTATTCGCACAATATCAACGGCATCGAGCAAACAATAATTAAGATAACAAACCATCCAGATTTAACAATCGTTACTATTTATCGTTCACCACAAATTTCAATTCAGCAATTGTGCGCCGCATTGACAGAGATCTTGAAATTTCTGGTAATGAAAGTGTGATAATTGGTGATCTGAACTGGCTAAATTTAAATGTAACGGATAGAAGTAGTTTGTACAATGTGATGGTAAGAGACAATAATTATATCTAGTTAGTTACCTCCTTTACCACGGATAATAAAACTATTATTGACTACATCTTTTCAAAACTAGCCTGAAAACAGACCTACGTATTCGTCCGCCCTAAAATTCGCGGGTCGACGGAAAGGGCGAAACATACAAGCTGCTCCATTTACAGTTCGGAGTGCTCCGGATTTTCGGAACACTAATGGATGGAACAGAAGACAGTCACATGACTGTTCTGACTACCCCGATTTCGAGTAGGGGCAGCCAGAACAGACACGTGACACTGCCTATTTTCACGTGATTGGAAATGGAGGCGACATATTTTGTGTATCCAATGCACACTGTATAGAACGTTATTTTGAAGGGTTGACCACTATATATATCGACATATACTTATTATATGCTATTTGAACGCCACGGTTGGGAAAAATCAACGAGTAAAAACGTTGCAAAAGCATACTTAGATATACAAATAACAGCAAATCATTATACTCTTTATTATTCGAATAACTAATTAATATAGTAATGCATGTTTTTAAGTTTAGATATAGGTAATGAGAACCATATTGGTGTCCTAGTAATAAATTTATGCCACAATAGTCCCTAAATGTTAGATCAAAAATGTGGTGTGTAATATGATAGTGTGATGGCCTCGTGTTGTTTGCACAATGTATGCTTGCGAAAAAATGTTGTATATGATAAACCTTAGGGGCCATTCACAAAGGATGTCCGGCCAAATGATGGATTTTCAGACCCCCCCTCCCCCCCTTGTCCGGCATTGTCCGAATTAGTGACCCCCTCCCCCCGGACATCCGCCATGCCTCGCAAAAACTCACGCAACCTTGTATATATCAAGAGTAAAAATCTTTTTTTACTTTTAGAACTTTTTTATAACTGTAAATGTGAACACAAAAACATATAAATTACTAATTAAAACAAAATCTAGTGTTAACCGCATAGTCAAAATGCCAATTTCACAATGGGAAGGACTGCTCAAAATAGAGGGAAAAAAAATTTTGTTTTTGAATTTTTTTAAATTTCGGACATCCGGATTGCTAAAAAACCCCCCTCCCCCCCTATGTCCGAGTTTGTCCTGATTTTCCAAACCCCCCTCCCCCCCCTCGGCTCGGACATCCTTTGTGAATGGCCCCTTAGAATAAAAATAAAAAACCACTTGTATATGTATAAATGTGAACCTAAGAAATATAAGCGTAGGTGTAGATTTTTTGAACATAAAATTGGAGATGCGTGTGTGAAATTGTAACGGTAAAATATCCTGTGGTCGGTAAAAAAAAATGATCAGACTCGAGGAATATGATCTCGCTGTACTAAAAAGCTTGTATGGAGGCATGTAATTATGTAAAATATATAAAGCGAGAGGAGATAGTCATGTGTGTAAAATTCAGTATCCCTGTACGCGGCGTTTCGTCCTTCATGAAATCGTCAGCAGGGATTGGGGTTGGCACATGTATACTGAGAAGGATAGAATATAGAAACCGATTTGGATTACAGAGTGAATGAACATAAAAATAGTAAAATGTGTGTATGATTATTGTGAAATAGATATAAAGCATAAAGTGTCTTACCAAATTCGCTGATATTTTTTGTCAAACGAACACGTTGGGCCATGATTATAATCACGAAGGGATGTGGTATAACTATAGCGTTTAGTATATAGAGCGTCTGTATGCAGCTGTATAATTTGCGTGTTTGCATTGGTCATGGTGAGTGAGTAAGATGAACAGTACATGTGGGTGTTTAGGTTGTTGTCTTATGGATTGTAGGGGTGTTGAGGGATTATTTTGGAAATTGTATATACTGGGTTGTATCTGTTTACTTCGTGTAATAATAGTGTTTGTGAACTTGTTATTTTATGTTGAGAGTGTTATTTAAAGTGTTGAAGTGTCAGTGGTGTTTTGAGATCTTTTTTTGAGTCTTGGGGTAAAAAATGGTTGAGCCTGGGGAGGGGGTAGTGAACTGAGATAACGGACTTGAGGTTTGTTTTATTGTTTAGCGATCGGATGTGTGTTATATTAATAGCTGTAATGTTCAACAGGCTTGTGTGGTTGGCCATTGTGCAATGCATTTACTTAGTATTACTATTGTATTGAGTTGCGAAGATTGGTCTGTTAGTTGCTTTATTTGCATTTTCTGTTTTGTTGAGTATGTCATTTTGTATGTATAGTAGGCCTAGTGCTTTGTTAAGTGATGTGATAATGTTGTCATGTTTGTGAATGAAGGCAATAAGTGCGCTGTCCAGTCTTTGTTGTAGTTTCTTGCTGTTAGTGGTGATGCGTATATATCGTAGTGCTTGGCTGTAGATAATAAAGTTTTTGCATGTTTGGCGGTAGGATCGAGAATTTTGATTCAGGAGTAGTCTAGAGTTCTATCAGTTGGTTTGATGTATACGTCTGATTTGAGTTTGTTGTTGGAATTAATGTAAATAGTTGTGTCAAGGAAGTTGACTGATTTTTATTTTGTATGAGTAATGAGTAGTCAAATTTAATTGTGGGATGGAAGTTGTTAATGTATGACAAGAATTTCTGGAGTTTTTCAATGTCATGGGTCCAAATTGCAAATGTGTCATCTATGAATCTTATCCATTTGATTGGTATAAGACCCTGTGGTGCTTCGTTGAGAAGGTTCCGTTCCAATATTGCCATGATATGTTTGCATAGGTGGGTGCCATAGATGATCCCATAGCGGTACCATGAATTTGTAGAAAGTGTTCATTGTTAAATGTAAAGGAGTTTTTATTAAGTATGAGAGATAAAATCTCAATAACTGATTGTTTTAGTTCAGAAGTTATTATATTGTTTTCATTCAACGTATCTACACAGACTTGGATGCATAATCATTAGGTATGTTGGTATAGAGGCGCTTAACAGCAAATGCGGTGATAAGTATTTACAGTAAGTTTAAAACATGATCTCTGTCTCTGACACTACATAATAACCTATACATTTTATCTACATTAAATTATATTTTTACACACATATGTTTCCAAGTTTACCAAATATAACCCATAACATATAATCACAGACAAACATCAGAAATAACGCAATGTACGACGAGGAAAGGCACACATAACACAAACATGAATACCAATAAATACAGTATACATTTAGCATTGTGCTCAAATTCATCAAATCACGGCGTAGCACCAAGAGTAACAGACACCTTATCAAAAACTAATTACACAAAAAAATGCTCAACAACCTCAGCAATACAAAGCTGTTATTAACCCATTAGATATAAACCTATCTAAATCAACAAAATATAACACTAGCTATCCATGGGCTTGTCTCGCATCCATTCCCCCAAACCAGCACTATATACAAGCACATTTATAACTCTTTCTTAAATACAGAAAAAAAAACATTAGTACAACAGATACTTCTTCAGACACAAAACAAACACAAACAGACACCCCTTTAAGCTACCAAAAAATTTCACAACCCCTATACCTGATGACATGCAGTAACCTTCAAAGATTACATTTCAAACATTTATCATGATCTCAAAACTGAAATTTGAGAAACACTAAGAACCTGCAAAACCAAATATATATTTAAAGATTAACTACAAGCTATCCATGACCTTAAACTAACTGATAATGATTTGATGGTTAAACCAGCAGACAAGGGAGGAGCCGTTGAAATCTGGCCCAAAGATACCTATCTAGCTGAGGCACATAGACAATTAAATGACTCAAATCATTACCAAAAACTTAAACACGACCTAACCCCTGAGACACTAGCAGAAACTAAAAGACTTGCCAATAAACTCCACATATCAGATATAAGCTGACAGTACAACACACAAATTTCTCACAATAGATACACAAGCAAGAACACATCACTATCCTTTACCAAACAATTCACAAATAGGACACTCCAGGAAGACCAACAATTGCAGGCTGTGGAGGACCGACTGTCAAGCTAGCTCTTTCAATATGCTGACCACCTCCTCATACCACTCCTAAAACATATACCATCATATGTACAAGACACAACAGATTTCCTCCGCAGAATTTTCTCAATAAATTAAGGCTTACCATGACAACTTCATACTTATCACATTTGATGTTAAGAGCCTCTATACCAACATACCTAATGATCATGGCATCCAAGCCTGTGCAGATATGTTGAATGAAAACAATATAATAACTTCTGAACTAAAACAATCAGTTATTGAGATTTTTATCTCTCATACTTAATAAAAACTCCTTTACATTTAACAATGAACACTTTCTACAAATTCATGGTACCGCTATGGGATCATCTATGGCACCCACCTATGCAAACATATTCATGGCAATATTGGAACGGAAGCTTCTCAACGGAGCACCACAGGGTCTTATACCAATCAAATGGATAAGATTCGTAGATGACAAATTTACAATTTGGACCCATGACATTGAAAAACTCCAGAAATTCGTATCATACATTAACAACTTCCACCCCACAATTAAATTTGACTACTCATGCTCATAAAAATCAGCCTACTTCCTTGACACAACTATTTACATTAATTCCAACAACAAACTCAAATCAGACGTATACATCAAACCAACTGATAGAACTCTACTCCTGAATCAAAATTCCTCCTACCGCCAAACGTACATGCAAAAACTCTATTATCTATACAGCCAGCACTACGATATACAGGGTGTATCAAAATAAACGCAATTCATCTTTTGTGCTTAATAACTTTCGAAATACTATTTCTAGTTAAACGCTTTTAGGCTTACTTCAAAGCCTGTTCTTTTCTCTTTCAAACAAACTATTATCCTTGTCTCCAATGCTAGTAATAATTGCACAGGAAAAGATTTAGTAAAACCTATCATTTTTAGTTGCTGTTTAATTATGCAAGTTTACTATGTTATTGTTTAGTCGGTTTAAATGTTAGAATTTTCTTCTTTAAACTTTAATGTTGTCGTCACTACATCTGGAAAACCACGTAAGAACAAATTAAAAGTATTTTAAAAGAGACCAGGTTGTTTGAAAATCTAAACGAATGCTAAAAATCGTCAAAACATTCTGGTGTCTGAGCCAGAGTGTCATCGAATTGCGATGTAATGTAAGCAGAAATTATAGCAAGTTGATGTCAGTCAGCTTAGATGGTCCAAGCCAAAATTATATCGCATTTGAAGTTTCAAACTGAGTTAAAAATAGTGGAAGAAAAGCCGTAATTATACTTATTGTTACAATCCATTTAATAAAATCCAACATTTTTTTGTTTTAATGAAAAAATCAGTTATTTTCATGAGAACGATTTGTTATTCCATCTCAATTTTTTTAATCTCCAATCGCAATAACGTAAAGTATTATTATCCGCGAACCAATGAGTCAAATTTAAGAAACAACCCACTGTTAGAAAGCTGAATAGCTACGCTTTAAAATGAATGTAAACTTTAACGTTTTCGTCTATTATTTGTTTAGCAATTTACATTTCAGTCGAGGATTGCGCTTTTTTTTATACACCCTGTATACGCATCACCACCAACAGCAAGAAACTACAACAAAGACTGGACAGCCTACTTATTGACTTCATTCACAAACATGCATGACAACATTATCACATCACTTAACAAAGCACTAGGCCTACTATACACACAAAATGACATACTCAACAAAACACAAAATGCAAATAATAAAGCAACTAACAGACCAATCTTCGCAACCCAATACAACAGTAATACTATGTAAATGCATTGCACAATGGCCAACCACACAAGCCTGTTGCACATTAAAGCTATTAATATAACACACATCCGATTCCTAAACAATAAAACAAACACTCAAGTCCGTTATCTCAGTTCACTACGGTTTTAAATATGGTATATAAGAATTAGTTCTTAATGTACATATAGTTTCTATAGTTTTTTTAGAGTTTTTAATAGTTAGTTCTTTCTAGACTTTTTAGGATAACAGGACACACATTGATAACAGCTTTTTTAGTTGAAGTGTATTATCCTGTATAAATATTCGTATTAAACTTAAACTTAAACTCCCCAGGCTCAACCAGTTTTTACCCCAAGACTCACCAAAATATCTCAAAACACCATTACACATCAACCCTTTAAATAACACTCTCAACACAGTAAAATAACAAGTTCGCAAACACTATTATTACATGAAGTAAACAGATACAACCCAGTATATAATTTCCAAAATAATCCCTCAACACCCCTACAATCCATACAACAACCTAAACACCCACATGTACTGTTCATCTTATTCACTCACTGCGTATGACCAAACACGCAATTTATACAGCTGCATACAGACGCTCTATATAAGGGACTGCTCATTATTTATTGTACAGGAGGAGACTGAGGAGAAACTCTACAGTTATAATATGTTTTCGTTGCCCCCTCTTAAGACAAGTTATATTTTCAAAGCCCCCAACAGGCAAAACAAAACATAAATTTTGGTCCTCCTATAGCTCTTTATCTTTATTTAGAGAAAGAAAAACTCTAGCTCTTTATTTAGAGAAACAAAAATAGATAATGGGGACCAATAGACAATTCCTATTATAGACTAATTTTTTATCTTAGCAAAAAAGTATATTCCCGGGAAGAGCATACTAAAATTAGTAAAGTTGCAAAATTTGGTTGCGAAATGTTGTAAAATGTAAAAAATATAGCCTTCCAAAGTTTGCAAATTTTGTATACTTTTGTATTGCAATTTTCGCATGCAGTACAAAAGTATACAAAATTTGGTTGCGAAATGTTGTAAAATGTAAAAAATATAGCCTTCCAAAGTTTGCAAATTTTGTATACTTTTGTATTGCAATTTTCGCATGCAATACAAAAGTATACAAAATTTGCAAACTTTGCAAGGCTATCAGTATTTTCCGTATTTTATATTGCAACATTTCGCAACCAAACTTTGCAATAATTTACTTATTTTAGTATGCTCTTTCTAGCTGTGGTGATTTATTTGCATCAAGGCCGGATTTATTATTATTATTATTATTATTATTATTATTATTATTATTATTATTATTATTATTATTATTATTATTATTATTATTATTATTATTATTATTATTATTATTATTATTATTATTATTACTATCCATTTTAATAAAGTTTTCATTATTATTATTATTATTATTATTTAAGCTTATTTATTCACGGTAGCCTTTCAGAAGTCTGTTTTTCAAAGGGCCATGCACACTTACTAAAAATTATTATAAAAATATTAAAATTATTAACTATAAAAACAATCATGCATAATATACTCTATTTACATAAACGTATGGTTTGGCAGGATCTTGCAGAGGCGAGGTGTGGAGATGTGCGCACCTCCCCTTAGATTGTTTTGCATCTCCCATTACTTGATTCTCCCCTGAGAATTTTTGCATCTCTCCTGAAAGGTTATGCACCTCCCCTTGGGAATTAGTTTCAATGATGGAACAAAGTGAAAATGTGATGGTTGCTTAGGATCTACACTTCGTGACGTAAGAAAGTTTTCTCTGTAAAATTGAAACAGTGATAGCCATTCATCTCTGTGTCAAGTATACCCTTTTAATGCAATGTTTTGAAAGAAACTTTGTAGCAATTGTAATGATTAGGGCAAGATTGGAGTCATACATTCATAATTCATTAATACACTGGTACATATGTACACTACATGCATACCTCACCTCGTTGGTATTGGCCTGTTCTACAATATAAGCCCTAACTTTCCATGGGGTTGTGAGCTAGACCGCTGCACCTCCCTTAACATTTTTTTCACCTCCCCCACTATTTTCACCAAAATCCGGCCTTGATTTGCATCTCTTTGCCTAGTTCTAAAATTAGTCTATAATGGGAATTGTCTATTTACATGAACATAAGAGACTTTTTATTTGGCTTCCATTTATGAATATTAAAGGTCTATAAACATTGTTATTTGTTGTTAAAGTGGCACTGTCGTCAAGATTTTTATTCTCTTAAACGAAAATGCTCTTAAAACTGTAGAGTAACTTGTCTTGAAGATTTTTGTTCCCATGCTTAGTTCTTGAGATATTTCATTTTGCTTGTAACCATGTGACATCATTTACTCAATTACATATATAATGAGATATCAGTAATTCTTGTGTATCTTTGCTATTTTTGATGAATTTGTTTAAAAAACAGTATGCTTAATGATGTAGGTTAAATTAACAAACGCGCCGCGTCTTTCGAAAGATTTTGATAAAAAAATAGCAAAGATACACAAAAATTACTGATATCTTATTATATATGAAATTAAGTAAACGACGTCACATGGTTACAAACAAAATTAAATAACTCAAGAACTAAGCATGGGAACAAAAATCTTCAAAACAAGTTACTATACAGTTTTAAGAGCATTTTCGTTTAAGAAAATAAAAATTTTGATGACAGTGCCACTTTAAGTTGTTTTGTGATACATTTTTAAAACTTACTACTGTTTTTTTCAAACTGGTAAATCTTTTCAAAGCCCCCCCTTCTTTCGTCTCTCTGTATGTTTCAAAGCCCCCCTTTCAGGTTTTAAAAAATTTGAAGGCCTCCCAGTTTCTCCTCAATCCCTCCTGGCAGTAAATAATGAGCGGTCCCTAAACGCTATAGTTATACCACATCCCTTCGTGATTACAATCATGGCCCAACGTGTTCGTTTGACAAAAAATATCAGCGAATTTGGTAAGACACTTTATAGCCTACTTTATATTTATTTCACAATAATCATACACACATTTTACAATTTTTATGTTTATTCACTCTGTAATCCAAATCGGTTTCTATATTCTATCCTTCTTATACATGTGCCAACCCCAATCCCTGCTGGAGGACGAAACGCCGCGTACAGGGATACTGAATTTTACACAAATGACTATCTCCTCTCGCTTTATATATTTTACATATACCTCCATACAAGCTTTTTAGTACAGCGAGATCATATTCCTCGAGTCTGATCAAATTTTTTTACACCACAGGATATTTTACCGTTCAGACACGCATCTCCAATTTTATGTTCAAAAAATCTACACCTACACTTATATTTCTTAGGTTCACATTTATACATATACAAGTGGTTTTTTATTTTTTATTCTAAGGTTTATCATATACAACATTTTTTCGCAAGTATACATTGTGCAAACAACACGAGGCCATCACACTATCATATTTCACACCACATTTTTGATCTAACATTTAGGGACTATAGACCAATTGCGAAACTTAGTGACCGCGCCTTCATACTGCACGAAAACGAGGCTTATTATGCAAAAACAAATCATTTTGCTATATTTTTATACGGCGAAAAATGAATTTCAGTGTTTGAGACGTGTTTTTATGGTAATCGCTTCATTTTTTTCTATATTTCTGTTTTGACTATGTAATTCTTTACTAAACTTGTTCATAGATTTAGTCTTACTTCAAATTTCATTGTTTTTCGCGGCGTGCGAGGCAATGTTTTGCTGTTTTTCGCTGTCCGATAAAAGAAGCAGATTATGCCAGGCAAAGAATCAGGTATTTTCCGTCTATTTTATTAATACATTTCAAAGAATAAGTTCTAACATTGATTAATTTTGTTTCAGTTGTAATATAATAGCAAGTTTTCGATTTTAACTTTAAAAATATGAAAGTAAATGTCGGGCAAAATTTTATAGAAATTTTATGAATTTAATATGTTATTATTTTTTGACAAAATCTTTTTCTCGCACGAAGTCTAAAAAACTCTGGGTAGAAAGAGTTATACTTTAGTTTGTTAAGTTATTCTGGCTATTTTTTTTGCATCTTGATCAGATTTTAAAGTCTAGATTGATCTTTTCGATATGTTTGTTCCATCGCATGCTAAAACAACAACGAAATATCTCTCCATAGCGGGTAAAAATATTGTGGGAAATCGATGTTTAGATAAATTTAACAAATATTTATATAACCTAGCAGAAATATTAAGAAAAGATCAAAGAGATTCAATAAAAAACACTTTAAAAACCCTAAAATTCACTTTTCGCTATATAAAAATATAGAAATTGTTTTGTTTTTGCATAATAAGCCTCGTTATCGTGCAGTATGAAGGCGCGGCCACTAAGTTTCGCAATTGGTCTATATATATATATATATATATATATATATATATATATATATATATATATATATATATATATATATATATATATATATATATATATATATATATATATATATATATATATATATATATGTATATTAAAATCAAGTTTATTAATGGGGATAAAAAATATTCATTCGAATATTCAGAATGGAACTGTAAAGTGTCCAATAAAGCTATTAAAATTATTGCGGTTTACCGTCCACCATATTCCCAGAGTGATGCTGTCACTTCGAATATGTTTTTTGAAGAATTCTCCTCATTTCTTGAGAGCATCGTTATGTGCCCTGAAATACTTTTAATAACCATTGGTATAAACTGATTTACCAAATCACAGCATTTACATGGATTACGTAAAACAAATCGTATATCGGTAAATGTTTTTCGGTTTATTACTTCTCAAGGCCGTAGCAGTCGGGGGGAGGGGGGGGACTGGGGAGCAGCCCTTACAATAATTTGCTGATAATCATTCTTTTTTCAAATCATGCACACCTTTATCATTTAAATAATATACCTTTAAAATACTGACAATAGACTAGAGGTGTGCATCGGATCGGATTGGACGTTTATAATCCGACAATTGCCTAATGTTTAAAATCCGATCCGAAATTGTCTAATCCGAATCCGATCCGAGTTTTGAAAAAGAATTCCAATCCGATCCGATCCGAAGAATTCTTTAATAAAATAAATTTCTCATTCAAGTTGAAATATTTAACCAAATAAATATAAAAGCAAGAAATACATGTCAAGAAGCTGACAAATTGACGTCCAATTGAAGTATCAAACGAATAATGCAGCGAAAACCGCGATGATACTTTGATAAATGTATGGATAATTAATTCTTGCGATAATGCATGGATAATTAATTCATTTCAATTTCGGATATCGAAGTCCGATCCAACTACGAAACAACTTTATCAATCCGATCCGAAATTTAAATTTTGGTTCCGAAATCCGAACGAATCCGATCGGATTCGGATCGGATTTGCACACCTCTACAATAGACCTTAATTTCCCCATTTGAGTGAAATTTTGATCTAGACAAGCCTGGACAAAAATTTCACCGCAGCTTGAAAGAGCATCACAAAATTAGTAATATTCCGAAGTTTCGTTGAATGTTGTAAAATGCGGATAATATAGCCTTGCGAAGTTTGCCGTTTTTCAGTCATTTTGTATTACAAACGGGAAATTGATAATCAGATGATCAAACTGATTATCAATTTCCCATTTGTAATACAATGACTGAAAAACGGCAAACTTCGCAAGGCTATATTATCCGCATTTTACAACATTTCGCAACGAAACTTCGGAATATTACTAATTTTGTGATGCTCTTTCAAGCTGTGAAGAAATGTTTGGTTAGGCTTGTCTAGATCAAAATTTCACTCATAAGGGGAAAGGTCTATTGATTAATTTTAAGCGGCTACATTATCCATGAAAAACGGCAAAGAATCATATTACCTATACTCTTTCCTGCAATATATAGTTAATTATTAAATACGCCTTCGCTCATTTAGTTCTACTAAATTGTAAGCAAATTGTAAATTTCGACATACTAAAACTCTATTAACAACTCGAACCGACTTGACCTCGTAGCTCAGTTGTCAGAACATTGGACCAGTATCTCAAATGTCGCGGGTTCGACTCCCACCGTGGCCAAGCAAACTTTTCAGCTTGCCTGCTGTGGATGCATACTCAGAGTAACGTCACAAATATCATACTAAAACTCCGTTTTCTGACCATCAGAATTCTGTCAAAACTTCCCCAAAGTCCAGGAAATGGCATTTCAGAGAATCTAAATTTAAAAATTTCCTCGGGCCTTCGGCCCTCGTTCCCAGCCCCCAATAAAAAAGAGCTTCCTACGGCCATGAAATATTCGGAAATTTTCTTCGTCATTCGGAAATTTTTGGCCTACACCCCCCCAACTATACATGCTAGCTACGGCCCTGTCCATTATATTTTATATCGTTCCAGAACAGTGTTCCAAATGTTCTGGAACAGTAAATGGAGCAGCTTGCTTGGTCTGATGAAAATGTTGTCAAAAGCGTCTTCCGCCCACTTTGCATTTTGCAATAATCAACGATGATGATTGACACATTTAACACCTAAAAAATACAATGAAAGTTGTCGATTTCACCATCAGTAACAAGTGTAAAATAATCAAAATAATAAACTATTTAAAAGATTTGCATAAATTCTATGCAAACAATATCGATGACTGTCAGACATACGTAGTCGGTCAGGACGGTTCGAGTATGTGATATTTCGGAACATCATGCATATTCACCTGAGTACATTACACCAACACAGAAAAAATCATGATTACTAGATTACACTGATATCGAAGGAACTAGATTCTGTTCCGAAATATCACATACTCGAACTGACCTGACCGAGTAGCTCAGTTTGTAGAGAATGTTCCCTCCGCTGAACAGATGTTCTCCACAATCACAATGAATCACAATAAACACGCGTATGAAACGTATATAAAACTCTTCGTATTTCTCGCAGTCTCACAATAATACGCCCTGTTTTCACATGCCCCATAAAAACCTATATTGTTTACTTTAATCCAAATGTCAATCATTAGGCTAAAACTAATAGATGACCATATTAGGCAATGTTGTTCTTAGTATTCTTCTACTTATAAACTTATTAATCAACTAATCCCAAATATAGCGAAATTAATGTACTAAAGTGTCAACCTTCATAACACACTCCCCCATGTATGTTCTCGGAGAGATATACATGCCTGCTGCATAACCGCAAAGTTAATCATTGTTCTTTCCTTGAATTCAGTTGTTTTCCTGCTCGTTCGCCGCCACTTGTTGGATACGTAGAAGAGCTGCTGCTGCCGCTCCTCCCTTTCGTATGATATCGGATTTGACAGGCAAAGTCTACACCTAGAACTTCGAACGGTGTCGATCCTTTGGTTCTTGTAGATGGAAGGGTGCCAGGGGGTGGGGACTGATATGCTTTAACTCTGAATTTCTTGCATCCCCAACAACGGCCTCGTACTCGTTTGGTTATCTGGCGTAGTCTGGGTATCCAGTACGTTTCACGAACCTTTGCCATATTGCCGTGTTTAAATAAAGTTGATGTATGTATGTATGTATGTATGTATAGCTACCCCGCCGTGTAATGACAAAGGATGGGCTTGCTCTACCACTTTCTCGGTGTACGGATGGTCGTCTGGCAGGTAAACTGGGTACTCCCCTTCGATTCTCCCTCTGCATTCGAAGATGTGTTGATGGTTAGGTTGCAGGTTAAGTTGTAGCTTGTCTTCTCGAAGTGAGCACTGTTCTGAGCATCTTGCTGAGTTCGCTTGATTCACCAGATCTTTTGCCACATCATCATCACATCATATATATCATCATCATATATATATATATATCACATCATCATCACATCATATATATCATCATCATATCACATCAGATTTTTTTTCACCAGATCTTTTTTATATTTTTTTCTCGATTTCCGTGGTGTCCAGTGGTCCAAACTTTCGGTTCTTACGTAACTATCGGCAATTTTGAATAAATCTCCGTACCCATGCTCCGATTCTGTGTACTTTGCGCAGCCCGTGAGACTCCAATAACTTGTCAAAATCGTCTCGAACACGAACTGCCATGGCGAGAACACTTCTGATGGTCACTCTCGTTTCTTTCTCAGTTTCTGGGGAAGCTTTCAGAACGATATCGGATGGCCACTTTGCTGCTTCGCTTAACCAGAGGGGGCCCTTGCTCCACAACGTATGGCTCACAACGCTTCCTCCGCGACTCCCTAGGTCCGCCGGGTTTTCGGTCGTTGGCACGTAGTGCCACTTAACATCGCGATGTTGCTGGATCTTGTGTACTCGGTTAGACACGAACTGTCGGAATTCTCCCTGGCCTTTGATCCAATACAACGCCACGCTTAGATCTAACCAGCAGTGAATGATTGGTGGTGGATGAATAGTAAGTGCCGTTCTGACATTGGTCGCGAGCTTTACTGCCATGTGGCCCGAGACCAACTCCAGTCGCGGGATTGACAGGTTCCGTTTCGCGAGACGGGATCTTGCGCACACAAGTCATTGTGTCGTCCCTTGCTCTTGCTCGACCACGGCGTAGACCGTCGCTGATACACCATCTTTATTGGCATCACCAAAGGCGTGAAGCGTGACTTCCTTTATTGGTTGTAGGTATGGAGCTAGTGTTCGCGGAATTGTGACATGTTCAGGAAGAGTAGCAGACCAGTTATCCCAACGTTTCTTTAACGGCTTTGGGAACTCCCCGTCCCAGGCGACGTTGGACTCGCAAATCTCTCGATACATTATCTTTCCCTGAAGCGTCGTCGGTAACACTATACCCAAGGGGTCGTATATCTTTTCTAGAGCCGAGAGAACACCTCTCTTTGTTGAAGCTGATTTCTCTTTACCGGCCGTAACGCTCAGGGTATCCTCGTTCTTGTCCCACGGCAGGCCCAATAGTTTGGCCTCGGATGAGTTCGATCCTAGTTGTTGCTTTGCGTATGTTGGTCCCACGTCACTGGTTGATTTAGCGTTGTCGTTTTTGAGCTCTTCCCTATTTGAATGCCACTTATGCAAGGCAAAAGTTGCGTCCTCAAACACCTCGGTTGTTGTTGCTTTCTTCTCTGCGACCTCCTCGACGTTGGAGCCTCCAACCATCAGGTCGTCTACGTATAGGCCGTCCCGTATCTCTTTCACTACGTCTGGATACTCCAGTTCCCACGACTTAAGATGATGGCTGATCACTCCCCCTAGTAGGAATGGAGAACAGGTAAGACCGAAGAGTGCTCTCGTAAACCGATATATCACTGTCTTATCTTGACTGGGCGATCTCCAAAAGAACCTCAGAGCATCCCTCTCTTCTTCTTTGATCCGGACCTGTAGAAAAGCCTTTTCCAAGTCGCCAATGAGTAGCACGGGATAAAATCTCGACCTGACCAGGATACTCCAGAGGAGGTTTTGCAAGGGGGGACCAGGGTAGAGACAATCGTTGAGTGATGGGTGGTGGTTGGACTCCTTCGCTGAGGCATCATACACTATCCGGAGTTTTGTCGATTCCGCTTCTCGCTTGACAACCGCTTTATGTGGAAGATAAAACTCCTTTTTATTTGGTCTTGAATTATCTGGTCGTAGCTGTCGTAATTCCCTTCGCGTCGCAACTTCTTCACAAGTTGTCCAAATCTCCTTTGACTTCCTTGCTCGTTCGTCGCTGACACGGCATGATGTGGCTTCCAAGGAAGGTTCGCTTCATACCATCCGTCTGGGCTTCTTCCAAGTTGCTCTTTGAAATCTTGATAGACCATCTCTTGATCATTTTCTCCGCTGTCTGCAATCCCTAGCACGTCCAGACGACAGAGATTCTCGTAGTCACTCTGAGAGGTTTGTGTCATCAGAACAGTGGTTTTGTAAAAATCAGCCCCCGGGCTCATCACGAACCACCCAAGTTTGGTCAATTCAGCTATTGGGTCACCGTCCTCACCGACAAGTGGTACAGTTCCGGTTTTAATTCGAGCGTATTCTCCACTTCCCAATATCATGTGAATCGGGAGTTGCAGTTTCGAATCATGGTCTGCGATCTCGACTTGTTTCAGGTGCTGATGCTTTCGTATCAACTGTTCATATCTTGGGTTATCAATCCTCAACAGTTCACCCTTGTTGACTTTTGTCACACGTACTTCCATTTCGTAACGGTCATCCACGGACCCGATCACCACGTCATATGACTCAATTCTTGTAACTCGCGAGCTCATCAGCATGTCGATACGCTGAATCTTCGTCGCACTCGGTTTCTTTTTCAGGAGATCGATGAGCTTCGCCGACGCGTATGAACTGCCAGCCCCGGAGTCGACAAGCGCACGACAGGTGATTCCATCAACCTTTACGACCACAATGGGAAATATTGCATCACCACTTTTACCATCTGTCATCAATTTCCCATTTTTCACGTTCCCATCTTGAGCTTGTCCGCACAACGAGGTGTGATGGCGTCTCTTACAGTATTGACATGAAGTCTTGCTTGGACATTCCGCGGCGCGGTGATTTCTCGTAGCACAGTTAAAACATAATCCTTTTATGGTTTCCATCTCGGCAGTAAACACAGCCCGTAACCTTGAAATCGCCGCCGCTTGCCTGGAACAATCTATTGTGGTGGTCCCGTTTCCGTTTGTTTTCCTCGCGCTCTCGTTCAGCGTTCTTGTCAGCTGGATTTCTTCTTACCCATTGGCGTAGCGCTTCAGTTAGCTTGAGGAAATCCCAGGTTTCCCAATCGGGATCTGTGTGTACCAAATCTCCTCTAATTGCCGGAAGTTTGTCGAGGGTCATCGAGACATTTCCAGAAACTTGATCCAATCTTTTCATGGTCTCCAGTGCTTGCACCGAATAAGATAATTTTTCATAAAACTCGCCAATCTTCTTTGCACTTGGACTTGTTATGTGGGGCAGTTCCAATATCTCCTTCACGTATGCTTTCTCGATTTCCGATTCTTTCCCGAACCTGTCTTTTAATATGGATTTTGCTCTGTTATATCCCTCGGGAGTGAACGGAAGGGCTTCGACTACACGTTTCACACTGGGCTCAAGTAATTCACACAAATACGTAAACTTGCTGATAGGGGCTATGGTACTCTTGTCTACAGCTTCGGAAAACTGTCCCCAAAATCTGGGCCAATCCATATAAGATCCGTTAAATTTTGAGATCACCAACTTTGGAAGCTTTGCGGTTTTCTCAGACACTGTGATTGTAGTCGTATTGGACGTGTCTGGCGATGAATTTGTTGTCAATTCTGTTTGTAACTTCAACTTTGTTTCGTGTAGCTTTAGTTCGAATTTCAGCTGTTCTTCTTGTGCAGAAAATTTCTCATGTTTCTCCTTGTCGTTGAGCCACCCTTGGAGACGACTTATTTCGATATCGGCTTTATTTAATTTCTCGTCAATTTCGTCATGCCATTTGTTTATCTCGGATAACTCTTCCTTATTTGCGATTTTCTTGAGTTCTACGGCTCGTTTACATTCGTCAATTTCACGTGAAATCGCTTTCAATGCTTCTAGATGCCGTTTGATTTGTTCTCGTCGTGCAGAAGTCAACACAAACTCTGTTCTCTGGACCGTAATTTCAAGCTGCGTTAGCTTCGTATCTAGCGCCTCAGACTCCATCTCATTTGACTTAAAAATACAGCGGTTTGTATTTGATTTTATCGAGTTAAAACTTACCCGATCCGATCGGAAGGTGCCACGTGTAGAGAATGTTCCCTCCGCTGAACAGATATTCTCCACAATCACAATGAATCACAATAAACACGCGTATAAAACGTATATAAATCTCTTCGTATTTCTCGCAGTCTCACAATAATACGCCCTGTTTTCACATGCCCCATAAAAACCTATATTGTTTACTTTAATCCAAACGTCAATCATTACGCTAAAACTAATAGATGACCATATTAGGCAATGTTGTTCTCAGTATTCATCTACTTATAAAGTTAGGGCCTGACACAAAACCTGTCTACATCCTCGTACCCAGGGTCTTTTGGGGAAAGACCCTGGTATCGGCTGGTCACGTGACTCTACAAAAATTGATTGCCCAAGGGGGAGTGGCAAAGTATCAAATTACATGCTTCCACAGAAAACGTTAAATTTCAAATACCAGGAGTGGGATTTTACGATATATATTATATAGTTCGAAGCGCCAGCTAACTTCTATTTTATACTCAGTGCTCTCACTTTTAAGGAATTATCCTTAAAAATAGGAATTTTGAAGAGTTTTAAGGATTTTTTTAATGAATTTAGGTTTTTGAGGATTTTTTTAAGGAATTTCCGAAACATTTTATCCTGGACTAAAAACGTTCGGGACGGAGGATAACCACGCCACGCAAATGAGATTTAAACTTGAAAGTAGCAACATTATACGCACATAATTACAATTTAGTATAATTACATAGGTGATTATTGAAAATTCTCCACGCTGATTGGTTGCCGTTGAGGTTATTATTACGCGATAATCACCTAAGCGATTTTCAAATTGGCGGCCGAAGCCTTTTTGTCAATTAAATGACAAAGAAATGTGTATTTTCTTATTTTTTTTCCAAATAATCACCTATGAAATTATACTAAAACAATTGTTCACCTCAGGCTCAGTGATTATCGTGAATAAAAACCTCGACTTCGTCTCGGTTTTTATTCACCGATAATCACCTCGCCTTCCGCGAATAATTGTTAAATATTCGTATGTTCTCTATGTCATAAATGTTCTTATGTTCCAGTACCAATTTGGTTCCAGTACGAAATAACACAAGTCACACTCATATAACGTAATTGTCATCATAATATAATAGCATATGTTTCTGTACATGGCTTGGCACGTGATTTATAACAAAACTTAAAACAGTGTTTTGAAACCCTAGTTTTTTACAAAATGTGTTCTCAGAACGCTGCAAATGACATTTCCGGGATTCAAATTTTAAAATTTTCCCGTGCCTTCGGCACGAGCCCCAATAATTCGTAAAGTGTCCGCCACTGGTCTTTTCATTAAAATTCTCAAAAGTTAAATGTCAGTATATGCTGTTTCTTCTGAAATCTACAGATTTTTTAAGCTCTTCATGCAGCAACGATCAAAAATACATCATGTTGAATGTTTTCTTTATAGCATTACGCTAACAATAAAATGTTTTCAATTTTTAGTGCTTAGAAATAAGGTTATAAAAGCTGAAAAACAGAAAAAAGGAGGAAAAAACACTTTTGGCAACTGTGTGATCAGGCCTTCTGGTAATTTTACCAATTTAAGGAATTTTAAGGAAATCTGAGGAATTTTCGAGCTTTTTCTAAGGAATTCGAAAATTTGATTGTGAGAGCACTGGTTGCATTAGAAGGGGTGCAATGAGAGGGTACCAGGGTTGTGTTGGCCAGTTTGGAATTACCAGGATGCCTGTGGCTTTTTCCTGTATAATCTTTTGAACTGTTTGCAAAATGCAGCTAAATGGGGGAAAACAGTAGAAATTTTGCGTGCTCCAAGAAATAGAGAAAGAATCGATGTGCATTGCTTCTGGGTCAGGCCGATATGAGCAGTACTTGGGGAACTGTTTGTTTATTGCTGTTTGGAGGTGACATGGATTTAACATCCATTCAGCTTCACGATAAATATGGCGAGATTCTTTGTCGGCAATGATGTTATCTGACCCAGGTAAGTGGGCTACGGTAAGTTTAAATTTGTTAGTCATGCAAAATTCCCAAATTTCAACGGCAATTCTATTCAGCACCTCATTGTGGCTAGTGCCCATGTTAGTAATTACAATTACAAACACTGCAGTACTGTTGTCCAGCATAAGTTTAACATGTTTGCCTCTTAGTTTTGAGACAAATGATTTTAGGGCAAAATAAGGTGCTTTCATTTCAAGTACATTTATATGGAGTTCAGTCTCCTGTTGGCACCAGTTTCCACCTGTGGATTGTTCCCCCAGGGCTGCACCCCAACCGGTCATAGAGGCGTCTGAGTATAGCACCATGTCAATTGGGGTTAGAAGAAAGTTTTTGCGAGAATTCTTTAGGTTTTTTAACCACCAATTTAATTCGGCCTTCCCTTGGTGGGAAATGGTCATGGAGGCCTCAAATTTACCCTTATGCGCCGATAAGGCTGTGCTTTTATCTTTTTCAAGACTACGGTAATATAACGGGCCAAATTCAACTGCTGGAAAACTGGCTACCATATGGCCAATGACCTGGGCAACCATTCTGATTTTAACTCTATTTGCAGCTTATTACAAACATTCTGTCATCTGCAATTTGCAGATGACAGAATGTTTGTAATAAGAACAGTTAGTTTGGCTATCTTTTCCTCGGTAAGACGGATATAGTCATTTCATGAGAATTTAGCAAAAAAACAAGAAAGGTTATTTCTTGACAAGGAATAAACACCGATTTCGAAGGGTGAATGACAAACCCCAATTTTTCTAGTAGAATTAATGTCTCAATGACAGTATTTACACACTGTTCATATGAATGACCAACCAAGAATAAGTCATCAATGTAAATGATGATAATGTGACCTTTCACACGTAGGGTAGCTAAAACTGGTTTAAAGAGTTTTGTAAAGTTTCTTGGGCAGGATGAGAGGCCATTCGGGAAAACAGTGAATTTAAAAACTTTTGAGAATCAGGATGGATAGGTACACTATAGTACGCATCTTTCAAGTCTAGTGAGGCCATCCAACAATCTCTTGTGATGAGTTTAAGAGCTGTGTGAATATTATCCATTTTGAAATGGTAGTTCTCTACCGGACTCATTGAGTTTCTTGAGATTTAAAATAAGTCGGATATTGCCATCCTTTTTAGGAGTGGTGAAAATAGGTGAAACAAATTCAATTAAGTCGGAGTCACAAGGGACAATGACTTGTTTATCTAATAATTCCTGGATAGCATCCTTTATCTTGTCTGCTTCAGCATGGGGAAGGGAATTTGGAGGAGACTGGTGTTGAACAGGGCAAATGCCATTAAATGAAATTTGAGCCCCTGCAACCATTGCTAAAATGTCAGGGTCCGTGGTGAGTTTTTCCCATTCCCTGCGGAATTTCGAAATTTGACCTGCCTGGAAAGAGGTAACCTTTTTGGTTAAGTAAGGGATTAATGTGTTGTTAACAAATTCTTTAAATATATTTACCTTTTGTTTTAAACGGTCTAATTCTTTTTGAATTGTTTCCGATTCTGGTAATTTTGATGTCGCCTGGGAGGGAATTGTGCCCTCCCTCTCTGGGATAAAAAAGGCCTGCTGGTCTGTGGTGGATATGGTGAAAACCTTTTGGTTTGATAACTTTGGCTTGATTGCCCAGCAAACTGAGTAGTTAAGCTAGCTAGCGACAGCTTTGCTTGAATTTCGAACATCCTGAGCCGTTTTGGCTAAATCTTCACCAAACAATAAAGGGCCAACTTTGTGGCTCCTTGAGCACAATGGCTTAAAGTCAGGGTGAAGGATAGGGTGTATAGCGTCTTTGCGCTTGTAGGAAATTTCGTTCCATACATGGCCAAATAAGGCCGTTGTGTCCAGCAATTGCGGAATGATGACTTTGTAGTCGGGAATAGTTTTCGTTTCCCGGCATTCTAATAGCGTGTTCATAGACGTGGCCAAACTAGACAATCCTTTTATAATAGTATCTTGTAAGTTTGCCAGTTTAATGTCCGATTTTTTGGCGTATGGCTTGAGTTTCTGCCATATTTCCGGATTAACTTTAGGCACATACATTTCCTCACAATTTTGTGGCCTTTGCTATTTGCTTAAAATTTCCTTTAGTTTTGTAATATCAAGTTCGTCCGCTAACTTTGAGTTTATTATTTTGGCAAGATGCTCTGAAATTGGAGGGCCAGTTTGCTCTGTAGATGATAAATTTAGTGCAATATTTGAGAGGAGAATGTCATTATCAAGGTCATCAATCTCGTCCGCGAATTCTGGCCCTCCGAACAAACACAATGCATCGACATGTTTATCGTGCTCTGCCTCGGGAGGATCTTCGCACACTTCTGTATCGTGGTCAGAACTTTGCTGAGCTATACATGGACGGTCATTGCCGTCAGAATCTAGCCCAGACTTTGGGGCGGTTTTGGCTCGCTTTGGAGCAGATTGTTCGCCATTTTCGGCTTCGTCTAGATAATAATAATAATAATAATAATAATATAATGAGGGATTACACTGATTACTTAATATAGTATTCTTCCCAATGGCCCTCGATATCTAATAGTAATATATAAAAAGAAAATCCTATTGAGAGTAACATTGACAATGAGTAATAAGCTTACAATCGATGCAGCGGAATTTATTAACGTGATCTACTTCATAATTCAATTGAATAAAGTAGCCGGTTTTGAGCTTCTTTTTATAGGAATAAATTGAATGATTTTCAATATCCTTTAATTCGGAAGGTAGGGAATTAAATAAACTTGCACCACTGAAGGAAATTTTGGATTTTGCTTGCGTAGTCTTAACTGATGGAACTTTTAAGTCTGTAATAGACGATCTCGTTGGAATTGGATGAGAGTCGCGAACAAAGACAAACAATTTACGAAGATCCGGCGGCCAAGATGTTTTTAAAGTATTAAATACCAATAATATTTTTCTCATTTTGATCAAATTAAAAATAGGTATCCAGTTGAGTTTACGGAAAAGCACAATTGAAGGTACTTCAGTTGACTGCTCAAGAATTAGTCTCGCTGCACGTTTCTGTAGTTTTAGTAGGCACGTAATTAGATCGTTATTAGCATTGCCCCAGACTGTGCTACAATATAGCAAGTGTGGGTAGATTAGTGCGTAATATAATTGAATACGGGATTGAAAAGTTAGATAGCTACGTATATGTTTGAGCAGGTAAAGTCTAGAATTGATTATATTGTAGATGGTATTAATTTGCCTATCCCATTTCAGATGTTGGTCTAATGTAACTCCAAGTAAAATGGCGGATGTAATCTCCTTAACATTATTGTTATTGACTTCAATGGTTATTGGACTAAGATCAGGGAATTTGGATTGGGAATATATTTTCATTATTTTTGTCTTGCCATGATTAAGAGACAATTTGTTATGGTTAGTCCAACGGGACACTGAGGTCATATCTGACTTTAGAGAGACACTAAGTTCGTGAAGGTCCGATCCGGAGGATATTAGTGTAGAGTCATCGGCAAATAAAAAAGGCTTAGAACTTCCAACGTAACTGGGTAAATCGTTAATAAAGATAAGAAAGAGAATTGGTCCTAGTATAGATCCTTGAGGCACACCAGACTTTATCAGAGCTGGGTTGGATAGGGATGATGCAATTTGTACTACTTGGTAACGATCATTTAGATACGATTTAAACCATTTTAAAGGTATTGGAGTAATGCCATATTGTTCTAATTTCTGCAGTAGCAATCTATGATCGACCAGGTCAAACGCTTTGGAGAGGTCAATTAGAGCTATACCATTAATTAAACCTTGCTCAATGTTATCGAGAAGGTGTTCACAGATCAATATTAGAGTGGATTCACAAGAGTGATGGGCTCGAAAACCATGCTGGCAACTTGATAGAATATCATTTTCTGTGAGGAATTTTACATATGAGTTGGCAACATGTCGTTCGAGGAGTTTAGATAGAATCGGTAATATAGAAATGGGCCTGTAATTGTTTCTCTCAGTACGTGATTCAGCTTTATAGATTGGAATCAATCTAGCTTTCTTCCACATGTTGGGAAAGACGCCATTTTCAATGCTCATATTACAAATGCGAAGTATTATGGGTGCAATGGAATGAATCGAGGACTTGATGAAGTAGGCAGGAATACCATCAAGACCGGTTGACTTGTTCTGGTCTAATTCGGCTGCAAGATTTAGTATGTCATCGATTGTTATCAGTGGAATTGTAAACTTAATATGATTTGTTGCAATTGGTAAATGAGTATTAATTGGGTTGTTTAGTAAACTGATATCAAAGTTGTTTGCAATAGAGGAGAAGTATTCATTAAAGAGATCGCCAACCTCGATAGGATCACTGATCTCCTTGCCATTAATGTTAAGTGTTATTTGGGAGACAGTGTCATTGGTCGGCAAGATATCTTTTAGAATTTTCCATAATTGTCGTGGATTATGTACATTATCAGTCAGGAGGTTCTTATAGTAGTCCTCTTTTGACTTTTTAATAATATGAACAGTTCTATTTCTCCATTTTTTGTAGGTACACCATGTGTCAGAGTTTTTGGTTTTTAGAAATTGCTTTAAGAAAAAGTCTCTTTTGCGGCTAAAGCAACGTACTTCAGAATTAAACCACCTAGGCAGTTTATTATTTCTGACTCTACGTTTTATTAAAGGTGCATGCCTATCCAAAATTTTCATAAAGTGAGAGTACTAGATCGACGTGATCAATAGCACGAGGCCGTTTCTCAGCGGCCTGCTTTTCGTTAAATATACGTTCAAGGAACATATTTTGTCTATCCATGGTAGCTTGCATGGCCGTAAGCACCGAGATAAGTTGTGGCTCGGTATCGGCGGCAGCTGTGTGCGTATCGCACTCGTTGTGCGTAGCCTCGTGCTCGGCTTGTTCGCTAGACATAATTTACATAAAAACAATACAATTTCTAACAATGGAACTTATGAATAAGTAGGGGACTTGTCTGTATTTGTTCAATGTAGCTTTCTTCTTGCTTCTGGTGAGATTTTTCTACTGGATGTAATGGATTTTAAAAAGGATTTTCGGAGAAGACTTCGAATGCGACTTTCGTTCACGACAAGACGTATACAACTGACTATCTCGCGCATGCGTATGCTCTCTCGTACAACTCTGACACGACCCTAGCTAATGACGTAGTAGAATTCAGTATATATAATTATATTTCACAAAGTACTTCATTACAGTAAAGTAATTTCATTACAGTAAAGCTAATGTCACAATTAAAGCTATTTATCGAATTTATCACGCGGACTGCATTCTCTAAATGTCCTATATAAAAATGTCAAACATATACAGTATTCGTATTTGTAACATACACACACAGACGAGTCTTTCACTTATCTTTGAGTAGGCTATTGTTGGATTATTTTACCGTAGGTTTGATAACAGGGAGGTATACTTCGACATATTTCTTGAGCATCAAGTTTCAACAGATTCTGGTTTTTCGTATCTCTGAGGATGGTTCTGAAGTTTCAGCAGTCCGAGTAGCATTGTTTACAAAGCAACATAGTTTGCGATATTTCAGAAATCAAAAGATCTCTATATTTCGTTACACATCTCAGTATTAAATAAATCCTTTAGGATAGACATCAACAGCTAAATAACAGCCACATCGGACGGTACTGGTGTAGAAATATATTTTCTTGTAACTTTTGCGACATGTTGATTTATTGATTTATTCGACGAGCTGTATCGGGATAACTTGTCTGTTGAAATCTGATCTATCTTTGCTTACCGACATTCTGCGCACAATGAAATTTGATATTTACTGTTGTGTAACATTGATAGTATCCGTGACAAATAAAATATACAATTTTGTAAATATTTCCTGTATGATTTCTGGGTTATTTCTTCGCTCACTCCTTGCTCAATGACAAAACGTACTTAGGTACCCACCCTAATTGAAATTGTTTGTTATCTCCCAGACTCTGGGAGACACGTGACCAGCCGATAGCGGCATGTACTAAAAGGCGAAACGTCGAAACGAAACGACCGAAACGAAACGGCCGAAACCACCAAAACGACCGAAACGAAACAACCGAAACGAAACGACCGAAACGAAACAACCGAAACGAAACGACCGAAACGAAACGAAACGGCAGAAACGAAACGGCAGAAAATATAAATTACAGGAAAATTGAAAAATGCGGATACGGACGGACGGACGGGGGAAGAGGCGGATGGACGGGGGGGGGACAGGCGGATGGACGGGGGGACAGGCGGATGGACGGGGGGGGACGGCTTCATTTGACACGAAACTCAATTTTAAAATCAAATCAAATCCTAATTTTATGCAATGTAATGTGCTGTTTTTTCAAGGACTTTTCAATGCAGTTATCGGTTTAAATATAACTCAAATTCCCGCTAAGAGATATGACAATTGCCGTACGGCCTACTTTTACGCAAACGAAAATTGACAACTGCAAATTTCATGCTTAATTTTCTCTGTTATCTGGGCATGTAGTAATGTAATTTTATGCCAATGTAAGGTCTATTTTTCAAGGTTTTTCAATACAGTTATCGGTTTAAATATAACTCAAATTCCCGTTAAGATATGAAATTGCCCGACGGACTACTTTTACGCAAACGCAAATTACAACTGCAAATTTCATCAACACATTACATTGGCATAAAATTACATTACTACATGCCCGGATAACAGAGAAAATTAAGCATGAAAGTGGCAATTGTAGCTAATTTTCGTTTGCGTAAAAGTAGGCCGTACGGCAATTGTCATATCTCTTAACGGGAATTTTAGGTATATTTAAACCGATAACTGCATTGAAAAGCCCATGAAAATATAACACATTACATTGCATAAAATTAGATTACTACATACCCAGATGACTGAGAAAATTAAGCATGAAAGTTGCAGCATATCCGCGTTTTATCCGATCAAGCGTTACGAAGGTTCGACTGAAACCCCGCATTTCCACATGTATTTTATCAACTTTTCGCGGACAATTTATTACGATTAATAATAGTCTTTTATAATATATCCTAATATATCCCTTTCAACAAAACGCGGATTTGATTTTAAATATCAGTTTCGTATCAAATGAAGCCGTCCCCCCCGTCCACCCGCCTGTCCACCCCCCGTCCATCCGCCTCTTCCCCCGTCCATCCACCTGTCCCCCACCCGTCCATCCGCCTCTTCCCCCGTCCATCTGCCTGTCTCCCCCGTACATCCGCCTGTCCCCTCCGTCCGTCCGTCCGCCGTCCGTCCGTATCCGCATTTTTCAATTTTCCTGTGTTTTATATTTTCGGCCGTTTCGTTTCGGTCGTTTCGTTTCGGTTGTTTCGTTTCGGTCGTTTCGTTTCGGTTGTTTCGTTTCGGTCGTTTCGTTTCGGTTGTTTCGTTTCGGTCGTTTCGTTTCGGTCGTTTCGGTCGTTTCGATGGTTTCGGCCGTTTCGTTTCGGTCGTTTCGTTTCGACGTTTCGCCTTTTAGTACATGCCGTTATACACTGTTTGTGTTCGACCTCACTCCTGATTTATGCCTTGGTGATCATGTACAACCGATTAAGAACGGAAATGTGTCAATTGAATGTCGATTTGGAACACCGTTGGAGACAGCTATAAATATCGTGGTACTTGGTGAATTTCAAAGTCTTATCGAAATTGATGCGAACCGAAACGTGCTGTGTGATTTCAACAACTGAAGATGAACACGCTGCAGATTATGAACATTCTCAAGAATGATCCGTTTACAAAAACGGTGTTTACGGACGTTTTACCGTCAGATCGTTTACCTCGCGAAATAAGAAAGAGGCCTAGAGGGTATATATTTAACACGGACGCATCGGATATGCCCGGATCACACTGGATTGCAATGTACCTTACAGAAGATGACAAAGGGGAATTTTGGGATTCGTATGGCCAGGCTCCTGGATTTTACAATCAGAACTTTACTCAATTTTTGGACAAACATTGCGCTACATTTACATGGAACAGAAGAATTTTGCAAGCCCCTTCATCAGACGTGTGTGGACAATATACATTATTCTTCGCTTTACATCGATGTAGACGTATTCCAATGTCGACCATTGCAAATATGTTTACGGATAGCAAAGAATGGAATGATGAGCTTGTGCGTGATTTTATAGACAAGTGGTACAAACACTAGATTTAGTTTTAAATACATTTGTTGTAAAATTTTCTCTTACAAGAAATAAATTATTTTAACCATTTATATGGACTATTAATATTGTTTCTGCGTTTTTTCCCCTTTTCTTGCTGCACTCGAGGGGTGGTGGGTAGATTGTCCGGGATACCTTTGGTTTTATATTCGCGAACAATTCCAAGACGGTTTTCGTTTCTCACAATACCTTTGGGTACATTCAAATGTCCGAGAACTTTTGAAAACAATTCCCAACCGTCGGGGTTGAAATTCTTCCTTTGACGTAGAGAATCATTTACCAAATCAACTATATTTGTGCTAGGAACCGATCTTCCTTTGAACACCATATGGCCTTGTTCATTCCAACCAACAAGATCTTTATTTGACTTGAGTTTTTTGATGAGTTGTCGAGCTCTTGACTTCATAGTAGCTGGTACACTGTCCATGATATCTGTTTCAATCTCGTCTGAAGGTTCAGTCTCTTCACTCGGCTGTTCTCGTTGAGGTTCTTCAGGTTTATCGGTGTGCGTCACGTTTACTCGGAGAGGTTTATTCATTCGTTTATCATAAAAGGTTAGATAGCGTTGTAGATTGTGGTCGTATAACTTTGCCTTTTCATCAATTGGTATATCTTGTCGTCGAATAATATCTTGCATGTCCGAATCTATTTCGTTGACCTGTGTCGCCAAAGGCGCCGCGAGAGGTTTCTTTCGCTGTTCAGCCATATGTTCAGAGACAAGTACTAATCGCTTGACGTGCTCCATTATAAAAAGTTAGACAACTGTTCCAAAACTGAAGTGAGTAGAAACGGTAGGAAACCCTCCCCTTTTTGGACTAGACGGGTTCTTCTTTTTACGATAGGATTTCGCTTGTCAGCCGCAAACTTTATATGGTTAGAATGCGGTGCAAGTTTTTTAGCTGTTCTTGGTTTCAGTTTAATGGTGTCAAACCAAACGTTTAATAGACACTGTCTTATAGCTTCAAACAGATCGTCTTCAGCCGCTTCCAAAATAGCTTTTCTCAGTTCAGGTTTACACTTGGCCAGTACTTTCAGAAGTTCGGAGTTCCTTTTCATACAAGCAGACATGATCAAATGAATATTTTACACACGTTCCCACTTTCTTATACTCTGGGTTGATAGACATAATGTGTATCGGTTGGAAATATCCCGGATCGAATCCGTATCTCGTCAGGACACGTAGGAGTTAGGTCGACAAATAGATAAGAATAGGGATCTTTGGTTGCCAGTTGATAGGCTTGTTGAAAAAATTTGGTGTTACTAGGATACAGTTGTTTGGCAAGATGGATAATTTGACTTGCGTCTCGCACGTTTTTCGTTAAACATAAATAACTTGCATTGAGAGAAATTGTACGGTGTTCTTTACTATGATGAAATAAATTTTGTACAATGTACACTACACTCAGGTTACCATGATGCGATTTTTTCGTGAATAATTTTGAAATAACTCCGTCCTTCTCACACATGAAATCATCAATGACATATAAATTGTGTGTTTCGGGATTTATACTATCCAGTATATCATCTGGCAAGCCTTGTACAAATTTTATTCCAGGCACTAAATTTTGAATTTCTCCAAACGTGTCTTGGTACTCGGTATAAAAATACACAATGTTTTCTGGAGGTTTATCTATCATGACATTAACATAACTCAAAAGTTTTTTCACAAATGTAGTTTTGCCTGACTTGGTACTGCCAGAAACCAAGAGCCCAAACGGATGTGTTAACTGTATGGAGTACATGTTGAAATTGAAATCATATATTTTTAATCGTCACTATTTATATCATGCGCCCAATAAGTCTATACAATTCAGTTAAAACTACTTCCAAGTCCAGGGGTGCGCATTTGGCACGGATAAGGAAAGGTTGTCTTTGTGTGGTGGAAAGTTCATTAACACCTGCCAAATGGTTAGATAATTTCAACAAATTTTTCTTGCCACAAATCAGACAGTCTTTACGCTTTCGAGGCATGATGTGGAATGAAGACCTTACCTGACTCCCGTCTCTTAAAAAATGTCCCACACGGGACTTTTTTTGTTCCGGAAGTCCCGGAAACGCTCAAAGTGTCCCTGCGGGACTGTTTGTCCCGTGCGGGACTTATTTTGTCCCTGAAACTCTGCATGGGGGAGGGGGAAAGAGAAATACACAGCATGTTTTGAAAAATATATATTGACTATTTACAAACTAAATATCTAATGGAATAGTGGAGACGCCGATTGGACGTTTACTTGGTTTATGTTTGGGAATAGTAAAATTTCGACATGCCTCGATGGTTTTTTGCACATTGTGACGAATAGATTCCTCGCTATCATTTTGTAAACATACCAAAGCTAAATAGGCAATAATACAACCAAAGTTTGTAACATTGATTTCTCTGTAGATTTGGTCAAGGTTTAGATCAGGAGCATTCACTGCACGATATAGATCTCGATGGTGATCGAGAATTGTATTTATATGAAACGATAAAGTTTGTTTATCAATATCAATTTCATTTCGCTTCAACTCATCAAAAATTATATCTTGGTTATCCATGATCCTCCCACCACAACGATTGAACAGCAAATGAGACACACAACATTTATTTCAGTAAATATATGCAAATTTACATTAATTAAATAGTAACGTATTATTATTACAAGAGGTCTATTTTATCAAGTTCACTTGTTAAACCAAATCTACGAAATTCATCATAGGCCTCCTTGGTGTTAGATTTAGAACTATTAAATGTCTCTCCTGTTTCTTCAATCATGTACTGGTATTGTAGTGGATTACTGAAGAGCACGATGCCAATGTTGGTCACCCGAGGGCCTTGTTGCTTCCATTCGAAGAAACCACAAGAATCTTCCTTCGGACAGCAGTAAAACAGACGGTTTTGATTCGGACCATCTTTCTTGACTTTTCGTTCACAGCATACCATTCCATGTTGACATATCGGTCTTGGACCTTCGACGCTTGCCGATTTCTATAGAGACGCTCGTTAAATCAAGCAACCAATTATAGTAAACCAATCTTAATCCATCTATTGTATCATACACGCGAAGGGACGCTAAAAATGTGTAGTCAGGAAATTTTGTCTCATTTTCCAAAAGTGCAAGCAGCAAACAAACAAGCGGACACACAAAACGGCGAGAATCCCGCAAACAACAACAAGTCGACAACAACAAGAACTGGAAAAGCTATGGGAAAAGACAAGAAAAAAGAGGCAGAACGACAGAGAAAATTAAAACTTAATAAAAAAACAAAAACAAAAAGGCTGGAGGCTTTCTGGGTGTACGCCGAACAAAAAAATCAGTCCTTTCTCGACGAATTTCTTGCCTTCTATGAAGGCAAGCAGGACCAAAACCAGGAGACACAGCAAGAAACTCAAGAAGCCCCACAGCAACCGTTGGGACAGTTGTCGGTAAATAGTGCTGACCTGGATTTCCTAGATGATCCAAACAGTTTGGACTTTATAGATAATATACATTTAGACTTTTTTAATGACTTTTAGACAATTTTGAATAAACATTTTAATTAACCCTATTCTTTATAACAGTTTTTGAAAAATAACACATATTAAATGTTCAAACTATTAGCAAAATTGTTTATGAATTTGTTTGCCAGGTAATGTTCCTCGTGCTTTTCGGGTGGTTTACTTGAAAGGGGTTCCACAAAACTGACATCTTGATGAGGCTCCTCAGGCACCAAATCAAAGTACTTGCACGAAGATTCCTTGTCATTTGAACAGCAGAAGAACTTTCGATCTTTATTGAGACCTTCCTTTTTCACTTTACGGACCATACACGGTAATCCATGGTGACACTCTGGTTTGACTAAAGGTCGTACATCACCCCATACCCAGAATGAACACGGCTTCAGCTTGTTGGAACACACAAAAACGGTCTCCCATAACTTGCTTTCATCAAATTTCTAACAACCAGCATTTTCGCAAGTTTACTATGTTCACCACACCGAGGATGAGGCTGTTTCGTAGCTCTCCATGCAGTTATAGCTTTTTCATACAAATAGCCCTCATCCTCGCAGCAAAAGAAATTGCAGCTAGGATTCTGATTGCAAAACCAGAAGGAACCATTTCGAGTTGTCGAATGAGCAGCGGGTTCACCGTGTAAGCACCTCATCTCTTCACAAAAACTATAAACACAAAAACAAAAATCGCTCGTCTCCTCTAATTATATTCCCCAATAGTATATGTACGGGGTGTACGTACACCGCGTACGTACACCCCGTACGCGTACGTACACCTCTAGTATAAATACACTTCCCCATAATCATCAACCACACACCGAAATGGAATGCGTAGGAGTTCTACCAGCACCGGAAGATGTCATACCACCAGCAAACATACCTCTATTTGGAATCCTGGCGGAAAATACAGCAGAACCGGGACAGTGCTATTTCTGTTTCGAACAAATTAATGGAAACGAGCTACTGGCGATGACAATGCATTGCTGCCAACAAAAAGCCCACTGTCGGTGTCTCCAGATGTGGGCGACACATTACATTGGAACAGATATCGAAACCGTACGGTGCGGGTACTGCAGAGCACCATTCCCGGACAAGGAACTCTGTTATCTGTGTCTACAAAACAAAATCACCGGACAAGAATTGAAGAAAACCCGATGCTGTCAAACAACAATCCACAAGAAGTCTACGGAAATCCTAAACGAAATACTGGCAAACCTGACATTCGATTTCTCGCTAGAATGTGGCGAATTAACCTTCTGCGGATGCGTCTGGCACAAACTCTAAAAACACTATAATTATCAAAATCCCTGTAAACTACTGTAAAACTTAATAAATTTTCAAATATTCACCGCTGTACGCAATTCTGAACATTTCCCTGCTCCCGGGTTTCCATGACGTCATTGCTCCTGCATACTCATTACTTCCGGCATACTCATTACTTCCGGTGCTCTACTCGTTCCTGCATACTAATTACTTCCGCCGCTCTATTCGCTCCTGCATACTAATTACTTCCGACACTCCTGCATACTAATTACTTCCGCCGCTCTATTCGCTCCTGCATACTAATTACTTCCGGCGCTATACAGGCGGTCTAATACTACTTGTATCAACACGTGAAAATATGTGATTTGGCGTTGTAAACAGAGCGAGGACAATGTCTAAATTATTCATTTATTGTAATTACTCAATTCTTTTCAATGATCTATTATTGTATTGGTAGCCGTTGCCGTCGCGTTGCCGTCCTAAAATCGTAAGGTCTCTAACAAGCTGTTTGCTCATGCGTCCTGATATCGTTCACTTTCATCATAGACAATCCAGAAGACAGGGCCACTGGAAACGCAAGCTAGAAATATGATGACAAATCGTGACATCCGTGATGTGCCTGTCACGTAGCAATTACTTGGTTACCACGGTAACAAGTCTTTAAATTTGCATAAAAACAAAGGCAAATGCGTGTAGTTTATGCAAAATATATCGTAAAAAAAGCGTATTATCTGAATTTTGGGATCGTAGTCGTGGAGCGGCTATACTAACAAAGGTAGATACGTCCAAATTTTCATTTATTTCTATTTTATAGTGACGCTAAATGTAAATTTGGATCGTGCTATCGGTAAATCGCGCACGCAGCAATTATTTCCAGAAAATACTGCCAAAACTAACCCTGTAACTACAAACTTAACCTGTTTTGTCTTTGACGATGAAGCCATTTGAAATCACAAGATTGTAATCTATCGAATAGGCTATTTTTTATATCAATTTGGCATCATATTCAGCCAAAAATGTTTACTAAATTTGATTGACAGAATTACGAATGTTGTTCGCCGGCAATTGTTATCGTCATATTATTCTGAAAACTCGCTGGCAAAACTAACCCTGCAACTGAAAAATAAACTATTTTTGTATTTTGTGGTCAAAGTATGTGTAATCACAAGATTGTAATCCATCGAATAGGCTATTTTTTATATCAATTTGGTATCATATTCAGCCAAAAATGTTTACTGAATTTGATTGACAGAATTACGAATGTTGTTAGCCGGCAATTGTTATCGTCATATTATTCTGAAAACTCGCTGGCAAAACTAACCCTGCAACTGGAAAATAAACTATTTTTGTATTTTGTGGTCAAAGTATGTGTAATCACAAGATTGTAATCAATCGAATAGGCTATTTTTTATATCAATTTGGTAACTTATTCGCCCAAAAATGTTTACTGAATTTGATTGACAGAATTACGAATGTCGTTAGCCGGCAATTGTTATTGTCATATTATTCTGAAAACTTGCTGGCAAAACTAACCCTGCAACTGAAAAATAGACTATTTTTGTACCCTTTGGTCAAAGTATGTGTAATCACAAGATTGTAATCTATCGAATAGGCTATTTTTTATATCAATTTGGTAACTTATTCGCCCAAAAATGTTTACTGAAAATTTGACGGCCAAAATTACTTTTGCGCCAACTAGAAGATGGCAATTTCTGTTGCCCCCACTTCGAACCATGTAACTATAGTTTAATTAAATAAAGTTCAGAGTTTGTAATTTACATATTTTGAACAAAAATAAACCTGTGGATGCACTTGTCCCGTTTTGAAACTTATATCGGGTCAAACAAAGCCAAAAACGTCCTTTGAATGCTTGCGTAATGTTTTTGACTGTAAAAAAGTCGCCATTGCCATTTGTTGTTGTCCGGCAAAGTTTGCACCAGCTAACTTCGAACCCTGCAACTACAGTTTATAAACTTTACACACAATGTGATATACCTAACTCCCTTTTCGGTGTAGATTATTTAAACAATTTTCCAGTATATAAAGAGCTGTAAAACAGCAGACAAGTACCGGTCTACAATCTATCGCTTTATTCTTTTTCGAAGCAACAGGCGCCATTCAGTAATTCACTCACATGGCATGATTGGCACAAGCGTCACGCAAGCACATCACGGATGGCACGCACAAAACATTAGGCGTTTCCAGTCCCTGTCTTCTGGATTGTCTATGCTTTCATTAAGCATGTCTTGGAACTGAAATATTTTACGGGAACTAACACTTTCAAGCACGCTGAGTTCGAATCCGAAAACTTCCCGCGCCGTAAACCCGCAGTTTTCTCACAAAATGCTATTTTATCTTTGCTAATTATTTCACAACAAATTTTTTCATTGTTCAACGACACGGATCGGTGACGCCACACGATTATATCACTCAAAACGACCAATTTCTATTAACCAGTCTTCCTTTTAACAAAAGACCGGTTTTGCCCGAATTATTTTGAGTTATGTAATCTTATGCGTGTTGCATGTAAACAACATATCTTGTCTACAACTTTGAGAAGGTACAGATAACGCCTTTTTTTTATAACGACGTTAATGCTAAGTCTTTTGGCTATATCACTGGTCTGAAAAATAACTAATTTAACGCGATCAAGGTATTTAAAACAAAAGTAATGGTAAATGCGAAGCCAACGTAACGGCAAAGACAACGCTAAAGTGAAATATTGTCGATTGGTTGCTAGTAGAAGACTTACGACAGGATGAATCTTAAATAACCTTAAACTAGGGGAATAAATGTTCACATCAAAGACAAAGACCAGTGCCAAGGTACAAAATCCATGGGCGTACCGGAAGGAAAAAATTAGGGGGGCGGAAAGAAATTTGCCCGACTTTTTCGGATTGTGCCCGACCAGTGCCGAAAAAATTTTTTCCGGAACAAATTAATTTTGGCGACCTCCTCCCCGTCGCCAAAAAAATTTCGGTCAGTGTACCATTTTAGGGGTCCAAAAATTTTTCGGACATACCAAAATTTTTCGGAACATCATACAAATTTTCCAGACATCACAAAATTGACCACAAAATTCACAGAATTTCCCACAAAATTGACAGAAATTGTCCCATTTATTTTTATAATAAGCCAATATTGCCCGACTGTGGAGCGAATATTGCCCGACTGGCTTTGTTTGCCCAACAAACTGGGGGGGGGGGGGGGGGGGGGGGTGAATATTGATTGTAGGAATATTAATATTTGTGGTAAGAATTTGAAACAAAAGTTAACAAAAATTGAAATTAATCCCCCCTCGTTGTTTAGGAATTTTAGATCGAGGTAAGAATATTGAATATCAAAGGAAAGCCAATATTGCTCTTCCACCCCCGATCCAGATGCCAGGCTAGTCGAACGCAGTTACAAATTACTCAGGTAAATTCTGGTAAGTAGTATAGTAGGTGGTTTTCGACCCTTATTTTTGAGGTGGTGGATGAGGTGGTGTGAGGTGGTGTGAGGTGGTGGAGTGTGAGGTGGTGGAGTTTGAGATAGTGGAATCCCTGCAAGAGAGTTTGAGGTGGTGGAACCCCGAAAGAATCCCTGCAAGTTCTAGCAATGGGGAGACGTATTTGGAGGTCCGAGACCGCTATGTCAACATGGAATGGTGTGCTGTGAACGAAAAGTCAAGAAAGATGGTCCGAATCAAAACCGTCTGTTTTACTGCTGTCCAAAGGAAGACTCTTGTGGTTTCTTCGAATGGAAGCAACAAGAACCTCGTGTAATCAACACTGGCATCGTGCTCTTCAGTAATCCACTACAATACCAGTACATGGTTGAAGGAACAGGAGAAACATTTAATAGTTCTAAATCTAACACTAAGGAGGCCTATGATGAATTTCGCAGATTTGGTTTAACAAGTGAACTTGATAAAATAGACCTCTTGTAATAATAATACGTTGCTAGTTAATTAATGTAAATTTACATATACTAAAACTGTCTGTACCAGTGTTGGTAGTACCAATGTGAAAATGCTGTGCTGAGTGGTTATATTACTACCTTAAAAAACAAGCAGAAACTCGACGTTTCGAGCGAAGGCCCTTCGCCAAGAGTTAGTAGCAGGGATCGGGGAAAAATGCACGGGCTTTTATACTAAGAGTATGAAAGCATCACGTGACAAAAAAATAAACCAATTAGATGGATTTAATCATAACAAAGTGTAAACAAAATATGTAAATCGCATTACAGAATATAATATAATTAAAAATATACAGGAAGCTAAGACAATTACTACAAAAAGTAATCAAAACAAAAACGGGTGAGAATAAGGTGTTAGTAATAAATAGATGTTGTCAATGTCTGCTATAGACAGGCAAGGACAGATGGCATCATAGACAATCCAAAAGACATGTCTCCTGGATTGTCTATGTTGCATGGCATTAAACATAAGAAAAGCGTTCATTAATACCAGAAGGGTGAACAGTGCCAAGTTTGGATATGAGGCTCATTTCATGTCGTTTGCGGCTATCGTTGCTTCCAGAAATGGGACAGAGGGCTCGAATTACCATATCTGAAACACTGTGATTGCCATTATTAAAATGTCTGGCAACAGGTTGGTTAGCATCATTGCCAATAACTGCACGCCGATGCTCACCAAACCTTGTCCTTAAACATCTTCCAGTTTCTCCAATGTAAAGCATGCCACATCTTCTGCAGGAGATGCAGTAGATGAGATGGGAGGAGGCGCACATGAAATGGTGCTTGATGTGAAATTCACATTTAGGTTCCGAAACAATAGTGGTAGAATCTACAAAATCACAGGTTTTACCAATCACAGGTTTTACATTCAATCGTTGTGGTGAGAGTATCATGGATAACATATATATAATTTTTGATGAGTTGAAACGAAATGAAATTGATATTGATAAGCAAACTTTATCGTTTCACATAAATACAATTCTCGACCACCATCGAGATCTATATCGTGCAGTGAATGCTCATGGTCTAAACCTTGACCAAATCTACAGAGAGATCAATGTTACAAACCTTGGTTGTATTATTGCCTATCAAGCTTTCGTATGTTTACAAAATGATAGCGAGGAATCTATTCGTCATAATGTACAAAAAACCACCGAGGCATGTCGAATTTTTACTATGCTCAAACATAAACCAAGTAAACGTTCAATTTTAATAACGCTCTCACTTACACTCAATAGCTTTATATATCAGTCTATAATTACTGCCTGTTTCATTTTGTTCAAACCTCTGAGGAGTGAGGATGCCTTGCTGTAAAGGTTTACCACAAATTTCTCTTCGAAATATTTTTCGAAAAGTACGCTGTATTTCTGCTTGCTGTGGGGGGAAAATTGTAATTCAGATCTCAGACATCGATGGCAGAAAAATATCTAAGCCAGATCTATTATGATCCAGAAAACCCAGCAAGTTTTGGTGGTGTAGATTCCATTTATCGCGCCGTGAAAAACGAAGGGAAATATCAGATATCGCGGAATAAAATACGGCTATGGTTACAAAAGCAAGAGATCTACACTTTGCATAAACCTGTGAGATATCGCTTCAGGCGTAACCGTGTTATAGTTGGAGCTACAATCCTAGACAAGACCACTTGGACAAGCACATGGAAAAGGCGTCTTAAATTTAAATGTCTAAATATAATTGCAAATACTCATCCCCCCACCCCTAAAACAATGTTGATGAGATGGGAATGTCATCTGTGATACATACATAATAAAGTAAACAACATTGTGCTGGGGGAACGGGGGTTAAGAGTTATTTACATCTTCTAATAAAAAATACCTCGCAGCTAAGGTAGTCTAGGACCTGTATATGAGTTTGTATGCATTTCATTTAGGACAGATAATCTCAACTGTTTTAGGGTAAGTTGACCATGACGGTCAACATGGTAACGCTGCCCGAACCCCAATCCGGGGCGAAACGTCCGAAACTGACCACACCCAAAAACGACGCCTTCGCCATACTGCTATCTACCAAACCATAAAAGCTTTGGCTATTCTGAGGTGCTTATATGGTTCAGTGATGGTACTTTTGGGGGTGGTCATTGGTAAGTGTGAAATGCCTAGCACTAATATTTCACAAGAAAATGGCCATGCAATAATCATAGTTAAACGTCAATTTGTGGCTTGCAAATTCAGATAAACAGCAGTGGACTTACATTACCTTTTTCCCTAAATCTTTTTGATAGAAACATAAATGGTACTTATTTAAATATATTATCACTGGTTTGGTGTAAAATAGTTAATATTTTCTGACCGAAATAATAATTTGAAATGTGCCTACCTCCTGCAAATGGACGTATTTGGCCAAGTTCTCCACTTTACTCCGCTGTTTATCGGCGATCTCGTCGTCATCCTACAAAAAATGTAAATCATCTCAGACATAATGGTATCAAGAACATTTTAAACAAGTTTCAACTTGGTTTCAAGTAGATCATACCTGTTTAACCATCGACAAGGTAAATCCACAACTTTGTCCAAATTCGGCGCCATTTTGTCATCCCATGTCGCTTGTTAGCAATTCAGCCTTGTTACTCTTCCATCCAAGCCATTTCCATTCCACTAATAATAAATTTAACCCTTTATAACAGGAGGAAACTAAAAAATCTAAACAAAATATAAGAAATACGCCATTTTATCACCATGTAAAATTTTGCTCACGAGTCTTTCAAAACATTCCGTACAAATATCGCGTGACAAAGTAACAGGGACGTGACAGGAGGGGGTGAACTATTTCACGAAGATAGAAGAAGGCTGCGTGAAATAGACTAAAAGCTAAATACAATCATACAAATGTTTGTTTTATTTCTTGTAGCGACAAATATATACATATTATTATTTATTAATATAAAAAAGTCATACAAATTAAATGTTAATTGTTGGTTTTACCATACTGTGTGGGCTTTCCTTTCATTTTTCAAGTCTCTACCCCCCCTGTCACATCCCTGTTGCTAAACCACGCGAGATTTGTACGGAATGTTTTGAAAGACTCGTGAGCAAAATTTTACATGGTGATAAAATGGCGTATTTCTTATATTTTGTTTAGATTTTTTAGTTTCCTCCTGTTATAAAGGGTTAAATTTATTATTAGTGGAATGGAAATGGCTTCGATGGAAGAGTAACAAGGCTGAATTGTTAACAAGCGACATGGGATGACAAAATGGCGCCGAATTTGGACAAAGTTGTGGATTTACCTTGTCGATGGTTAAACAGGTATGATCTACTTGAAACCAAGTTGAAACTTGTTTAAAATGTTCTTGATACCATTATGTCTGAGATGATTTACATTTTTTGTAGGATGTCGACGAGATCGCCGATAAACAGCGGAGTAATGTGGAGAACTTGGCCAAATACGTCCATTTGCAGGAGGTTGGCACATTTCAAATTATTATTTCGGTCAGAAAATATTAACTATTTTGCACCAAACCAGTGATAATATATTTAAATAAGTACCATTTATGTTTCTATCAAAAAGATTTAGGGAAGAACGTAATGTAAGTCCACTGCTGTTTATCTGAATTTGCAAGCCACAAATTGACGTTTAACTATGATTATTGCATGGCCATTTTTTTGTGAAATATTAGTGCTAGGCATTTCACACTTACCAATGACCACCCCCAAAAGTACCATCTCTGAACCATATAAGCACCTCAGAATAGCCAAAGCTTTTATGGTTTGGTAGATAGCAGTATGGCGAAAGCGTCGTTTTTGGGTGTGGTCAGTTTCGTACGTTTCGCCCCCGATTGGGGTTCGGGCAGCGTTACCATGTTGACCGTCATGGTCAACTTACCCTAAAACAGTTGAGATTATCTGTCCTAAATGAAATGCATACAAACTCATATACAGGTCCTAGACTATAACTCAGAGTGCCATTAATCCATTATACAAGTCTAAAGAAGCTGGATTATTCTTCAATAAAGCCCTCAATGGACAATGCCAATGTCAATGAAAGGTCTAATATTATACATGTTGCAAATTACTGTATATACAAAATATGAAATAATTTATATAAAGTATAATACCACTCTCCTCCGCAGAGCCTTACGAATTTTTAGTAAAATTGCGTAATATTAAGGGGGGGAGGACAAATTACGCAAGGTATGATGGGAAGACGGAAGCTACGTAAGGCTCTGCCATATAATGTTTCCAAAATGGCGTCCAATTACAGACATAAGAATATTGAATTACTCATGCATTATTCATGAAGACAAATAGGCCGTTTCAGGATACAAACCAACAGTTTGCGATGAATTGGTTTGCTCAAAGTGCATTGAGAACAACGAGGAAGTTTTTTGACGATGTTGGACCGAAGAAACGTTTCAAAGTTTATATAAATAAACACCGCTCCTAGAAATTCAATGACAGCATATGCACTCTGGGTGAAACGCTGCACGTAGTGAAACAATTGTCGAATCTGCGATTAGAGACGGTATGTAAATATGAAATATATTATTTTTGATTGAATAAAAATACAAAGTATATGTACTAGAAAGTATGTATTCATTGCTGTGTCCCCAGTGTATATGTATTTGATTTGGCACAGTGTGTACTTTTTATAATTTGCGACTCTTGGATGAACCTAGTTGTTGCAAAGGTTGTTGCCTTCTTGGTAGCATAATAAATGGCCATTTATACCACCCAAGGTTTGTAATGTTTGTGTGAAATGTTTACATGCACTGAACTCTGGTGGCTTATATTGTCAAAGGTGGCCCGCAGTTATTGGGAGTATAATTTCTGTTGCGGTAACCCTGCCACTTGTACTTTATACATACACATGTATGTCTGTTTATTTGATGTACTTTATACTGTATCATGGCAAAGCTAATGGGTCATTCCAGAAAACATCCATACCACCCCCAGAGAGGGAATTGTAACCCCCCCCCCTCCCCCTATTATCAGAAACAATTCTGTCTCCACTGCAAAAATTTCCTCTGTGAGGGGAGTGTGAATCTTTTCTGGAACGACCCAATAAATGAGTTCAAAACTTTCACTTTGGAAATTTTAAAACAACAAATAACAATAATTAATTAGATTTATCATTATAATTGCCAGGTGAACCTATAGTAGTGACTATGGTAACATACAAATATCTTAATTATTCTACAGAATAATTCCATGGATGATGTGTCAATCTAGTATGAACTAATGTGCACAGAATACAAAGTGTCATTTGGCAATGATATAAATTGTTCCAATGATGCCATTACTGTTGCCACCAAAAGTTGATGAGAAACTGTTGAAAGTGGAACATTGCCTACAACTCCAGAAAGAATTTCAATGGACGGTGCTGTAAACTAGAACTTGGACATTGAAAGTTTAGACCAGGACAATAGGCAATTCCAGCTTTTAGTTTATGCGTACAGGGGACGATGGGAAGTAAGGTATCACATTGCTGATTATGCTGAAAAAATAAAAATGGTGGCCGTGTAAACATGGAGTG
>CACRXK020000415.1:0-83456 GCA_902702795.2 Paramuricea clavata | reverse complement strand
TATTATCAGTGGAACATCCCAAATACACAACCATGCGAGAAAACCCATCGATACAACCGTGAATAACAAATCTCCACCTAAATGAACATAATATGAACCGATTTAGTATACCCCCTCAAGCCGGCGAAAATCGATCAAGGACGTATACCTCAAATTGACAGAAGACCTTTCAAACCAGGATGTGACCAGTCAAATCCATTCCTCTCTGGCAAAAGTGGGGCACTTGCCATTTGGCTCTTCCTGAGGCAGGGAATTTGAAAGCTACGTAGTATCTTACCATTGGATTATGCAGTTGTTTTGCCTTGTACCATTTATGTTTTGTAATAACATCTTCTTTCAAAAGTTGAATAAGCTACTGTACTTTGGTTTGGGGAATCTACCACTGAATTATGACCTACTACAGGGTATGGTCACTTGATCCCTACCCTGCAGCGTTAGCACTATATTTGCCATTCCTCAGGGATTGACCAGGGGAAAGACCAGTCCATTTAGATGAGATATATAAAAATGTCTCTAAAATCCAGGAAATCTAGTCATGGAGTCTCAAAAATACAAACTTTTTCTGGGGAGGACCCCTCCAACATCCCTCACTAACAATTTCTCAACTATCCATCATTTTCTTTGGGGTTCATTTCTTATACCACTCCTGACTAATGGTAAAAATAACCCTTTCAAGACCTTGGCAGGGGAGAAAGTAACCCCTCTGGTAACTATATACACCCCTGCACTGTAGGCACATACCTTATTAGCTTATGGTTACCATCAATGTGCCATAGAGCTAAAGGTGACGGGACTGAATATGCTCTGCGATGTATGATGTTCATTTCCAATGCACGAATAAGAGTCCCCTGTGGATCCACCCTTCGCATTGACTCTCGAATTTTTTTTTGCTGGATTCTCATTCCTCGAGATCGCAAATGACCAGTCATTCGTTTATAGCCAATGTTTGGAAAACTAGTCAAAATTTCCAACGTCGTTGTATCTAACTGCTCGTCTGATATAATTGTATAAGTCCCTCTAACTGATAAACCAAACTCCGCCATGCGACGCTCTATGGTACGCACACTAATACCCAGTAACCTCGACATTTGTACGGTAGTAAAACGTCTTTCGAGGAGAAATTCAAGTTGTTCGTGGGATATGTTGAACTTTGGTCGGCCAGGAGACCCAGAGAACAAACGCCCAGCAGCTGCATCGTGTTGTGTTTCGCACGAATTGGTTATGATAGATAGTGCTTCTGAGAGGAGATCGACAACAGCCCGTTGAATAATATTGCTGTGATGATATCTTATCACTATACCCAATAGCCACTCCAACCTAAACTGAGCATTTTCAAGACTACTGCTTTCACCACTACGTTGCTCTAGTTGGTGAAGTATACTTAAAACACAGCGTCTCAGAAGATTTCTTACCTCGATTGTGAAGTCTTCCTCCATGTTTTTATGTATATACGAGCCTGCGATCAGATCCAGGATCCTGTACGTCATGTAAAATTGCCGTGAAACAGCCGAATATAAAACAGCCGAATACGAAACAGCCGAATACAAAACAGCCGAATACAAAACAGCCGAATACGAAACAGCCGAATACAAAACAGCCGAATACGAAACAGCCGAATACAAAACAGCCGAATACAAAACAGCCGAATACAAAACAGCCGAATACAAAACAGCCGAATACAAAACAGCCGAATACAAAACAGCCGAATACAAAACAGCCGAATACAAAACAGCCGAATACAAAACAGCCGAATACAAAACAGCCGAATACAAAACAGCCGAATACAAAACAGCCGAATACAAAACAGCCGAATACAAAACAGCCGAATACAAAACAGCCGAATACAAAACAGCCGAATACATAACCGCCGAATACGAAACAGCCATCAAGCCGAATACGAAACAGCCGAATATACAAAACAGCCGAATACGAAACAGCCGAATATACAAAACAGCCGAATACGAAACAGCCGCATATGTATGTATAATTGGGTCAAATTGAATGTCAAAATGGCATAATGAATTTTGGCGGTAATCACCCTTCATACATCCCACCTTGTAGCCGGGCGAAAATTGAAGCCTGATCGTAGTCGCATTTTACGCGAGGCGGCCATATTGGTCGTTCCCACGGAGCGTGATAATTTGTATATTTTGTATTGCGGAAATGGACAAAGTTGACCATAAATCCTCTTTTATGCAGTCAATTTTGGGTTTTTAAGTGTGGAACTTGTTGTCAATGATGCCAGATCGTTGGAGCTTCATATTGTGAATAACGGGTAGGCAAAAGCGGCCATATGACAACTATGGAGAAACCATTGCGATTTTTCAATATTTTGCTGTTAAATATATCATGTTGTGTGTGGAATTAAGATTTTGATGCATATTCATATATAAATATAGTTCCACCAATTCCAAATAAGACATTTTGAGCTAGTATCGCCATTGCTTCATGGCAAAATTGTAAATGTATTTGTGAAAGACAGCAACATTGAAAAACATTTTAGTCACAGTTTATCAATTATGGAAAAATAGTCAATATAAAACATGGAATGAACCAAAATCTTTATATTCGCAGGCAATATAATAACGTAATTGCTATTGTTTTATGTAAATATAGTTGATAATCCAATGGTATGAATATGCTTCAAACTATCTTTAATTGATGTTAAGAAATATTTCTTTCTATTTAGTCCTGTGAGTACAAGACCTTTTGCTTTTAATTCAAGCAATCAAACTGCCAAATTGCTGTAATAGGTTACTGTTTTAATACAGTAATTTGTATTTTAGAACTGCTTTAATATGGGAAAACCTGTTTTGTAATGACACACATTATTTCTAGCATTATTGTATAAGATCAGTGAAATAAACTGCTTGATGCACAGTAAATTTTATAATCTTAAATATAGTTACATTCATTACTGTATGAATAATTCTATTATAATAAAATACTACTTTTGACTTTGTGTAATAGTGCTTTCCAATTCTTTGACTCATATCAAATGCACAATATTAAACTTTTCTTAAAAAATAAACGAAATTTGCAAGTACTCTCAGGAATTAAAAACATGATAAACTCTCAATTTTAGCCTTTTGAGTTTAGTGGTTACTGTAAATATAATTAAAAAAACATGTTCAATTTAAAAAACATTTTTGGAGACTTGTGGCAAAGAGTTTTTACCATTTTGGCACCAATTGTAATTAAGTTGAATTAAACTCAGCAAATTTCACAGCAATGGGAAAAGTTAGAGGTCCTCAGTGTTGTGCTTTCGAATGTTCCAAACGTAAAAAAGTCAGTCCTAAGTTTTCATAAAGTATAAGAAGTGATAGTGAAGGGTCAAGTGATGTAGAATCAAAACTCAAAAGAAAACTTCCCAGGCATTTCATCAGTAAGCAATTTATTTTTACAAGTATACTATTTTATAGATTGAAACTAGACTTGCATTACATGATAAACATCCTTTACAGATTTCCTAAGGATAAAGTTCCAGCTTCTTAGTCTGATAAACAGCCCTTATAGATTTCCTAAGGATAAAGTTCTGGCTTCTTCATTGTCCATACCCAGTCTTTTTACTGAGCTAGATCATCATCTTTTTGACTCACCAGTTGGTGAAAATCATGTTGTTCAGTTGATCAAGAACATCAAGAGTTACTGCAAAGTTAAATTTTATCATCTTGGAAAGAAGACCACTGAGAATTCATCTGGATAAAAAATTAGAAAGAAATTAAACAAACTTGTACTTTTTAACCACCAGTGATTTATACACGGAATGTATCAGAGGAAGTTAATTATTACTAAAAATTTATTTAGAGTGAAAACCACCCAAGATGAAAGTGCTGACTCTGTCTCGAACATTTTGCTAAATATTTACTATGAAACTGTCCAGGAAATTAAACAAACTTGTACTTTTTAACCACCAGTGATTTATACACGGAATGTATCAGAGGAAGTTAATTATTACTAAAAATTTATTTAGAGTGAAAACCACCCAAGATGAAAGTGCAGACTCTGTCTCGAACATTTTGCTAAATATTTACAAAGTGCAGACTTTGTCTCAAACATTTTATTAAATATTTACAGTGAACAATGCCCAAGTGCAGACTCTGTCACAAACATTTTACTAAAAATTTACAGTCAACAATGCCCAAGCTGATAGTGCAGACTCTGTCTCCAACATTTTATTAAAGATTTACAGTGAACAATGCCCAAGTGCAGACTCTGTCTTAAACATTTTACTAAAGATTTACAGTGAACAATGCCCAAGTGCAGACCTTGCCGAAGCTGAAAGTTCAAAGTGAAGACTCGGTCTTAAACATTTTACAGTATAAACTGCCTTCGCTGATTATTTAAACGTTACTTACCAATTTTCTATTTCCATAAAGTGGTGCCAGAAACTGTAAGAAGATGTATATTATACGATATTTCACCAGAGAATCATTCACAGTTTGAATATGCTCTTTACACTTGACAATATAAAGAATTCAGTAATTCGAAATTTTTAGCTTTAAAATGCGATTGAAAGACAACAACATCGCCAATTAATGTTTTTCTTGTAACCTTTTCCAAAAAAGATGCGATTTCAACGCGAACATATCTCAAAAAGGTATTTTTAATCCACAAATGCAGAAAAGTATAGTATTTTCTATAGCATTTCATTGATGAGTGCGAACGACCAATATGGCCGCCGCCTATTTTCATGGGGGTAACCGCTGAGATTTTTGGCTTCAGTTTTGTATTCTGAGATGCGCTATCTAGTGTATATGAGATATCTATGATATTTGTACATACAGAGCTGTCAATCTCATCTGACTTTGGCTATTAAGGGGCCGATTACAAGGAGCACTTTCAACCCCGAGGGTGAACTCAGCCCTGTTAACCGGGTTGAAATTACATTTCAACCCTGGAGTTAAAACGTTATACTACACGTTCTCGGCATCGATTCGCGGAAGTAAAAAGCCTTTATTTTGTTTTCTTGTAATAAATCGTCACTACCACGCATGCTCGAATAACTCATGACAATTTCAGCCCTGGATTGAAACGATTACATGACAAAATTTTCAACCCTGCTAGCTGAAGCAGGGTTGAAATTTCAACCCCAGGGTTGAACTCAGCCCTGGGTTGAAAATTTTGTCATGTAATCGCGCGTTTGATTTTGATAGAGTTTTGTACTACACACAGGGCTGAAATTTCAACCCGGTAAGAGAAGAGCCGGCCACGCTGGCTAACTGTATTACCAAATACACCCTTTCGATAATTACACATACTTTTTGGTCTTGGAACCTCGCTCTCATTGGTAAATTACACAAGGTGATTAGCGTAACTTATTGAAAGGTTGTATTTAATTTGCTAGTAGTAGAACATTTAGCTAGCCTGTGTAGCGTGTCTTATGAAACAAAACCATTGGGTAATGGCAATCCCCCGTATTTTCTTGATCGAGTCCTGACTCGAGTCCTGGCTCGAGTCCTGACTCGAGTCCTGGCTCGAGTCCTGGCTCGAATCCTGACTCGAGCAATAGTATATCTCATATTCAGACCAAAATATTGGCGTGAAAGTATTCAGACCAAAATTTTGGCGTGGGAAACCATTGGGTAATGGCAATCCCCCGTATTTTCTTGATCGAGTCCTGGCTCGAGTCCTGACTCGAGTCCTGGCTCGAGTCCTGGCTCGAATCCTGACTCGAGCAATAGTATATCTCATATTCAGACCAAAATATTGGCGTGAAAGTATTCAGACCAAAATTTTGGCGTGGGAATAAAACATTCAGACCAAAGTTTTAGCGTGAAAATAATCCGACCAAAATTATGACATGAATATATTTCAGACCAAAATATTGGCGTGAAAATATTCAGACCAAAATTTTGGCGTGAGAATATCCAGACCAAAAAATATGGCGTGAAAATATTCAGACCAAAATTTTGGCGTGAAAATATTCAGACTAAAATATGAAGTGAAAATATTCAGACGAAAATCATGGCGTGACAATATTCATACCAAATTGCACGGTGTCAAACTAATAATAATCAAAGCAAAACGTTGGTGTGAAATATTGAAACCAATCTTTTCGCGTGAATATATTCAAACCAAACTTTTGCAATAAAGATTAAAGACATTAAAAAACAGTTGGCATGAAGAAATTTAGAGATTGCCTTAATTTATTTGAATCAAACACAAGTTGAAAATCTGAATATTTTAATTTTGACTAATTAATATTGAAACAACATCTATAACAGGACTTGATACATGCAATATTAATTTGTTCACGTAATAAACTTATAGAGGCAGTTAAAGGACATTGGCAACCAAAATGTTTATTACTTATATCTATTAGGTATACTTATGGAATATTTAATTTCATATTTTTGCCGGTTTGTCGCGTTTAGTTGTTGAGAAAATTTAACAAAAAGTTCAACAGTTGTCCGCCATTTTGAAAATAAACGTGTATGCTAATTGACCATTTTCGTAATAGACTAAATTTTGATCTAAACAAGCCTAGACAAAAATTTCATCATAGCTTGAAAGAGCATCACAAAATTAGTAATATTCCAAAGTTTCGTTGCGAAATGTTGTAAAATGCGAATATGGCCTTGCGAAGTTCGCAATTTTCAGTCATTTTAGATTACAAACGGGAAATTGACAGCCTCAAAGGGTATTGGGCTGTCAATTTTCCGTTAGTATTCTAAAATGACTGAAAATTGCAAACTTCGCAAGGCTATATTATCCGCATTTTATAACATTTCGCAACGAAACTTTGGAATATTACTAATTTTGTGATGCTCTTTCAAGCTGCATGTGATGAAATTTTTGTATAGATCAAAATTTAGTCTATTACGCAAGTGGTCAATTTATGCCACAACATACATTATGTGACGTCATTAGATGGGTAAACACAATTTCATGACTATAAACAATACCGAGTATTATCACGCGTAGTGCACTTTGACATTCCTTGCCTTTCCCAGTCGCTCGATATGTTTTTATCTGATAATGTAGAATTGCGAAGAGTGTTTGCCAGTATAACGCTCAAAAACGACATATTTTTAGCTAACATAACACGCACGCAATATAATTCTCTCTTGTAGTTTTAGTGCTACCCATCTAATAACGTCACAAAGTTCGAGATAATTTTCCAAAAATATTTTCCAAGATGGCGGCGAAACACAAAGTTTGCATGCATTTTTCTCGTAGACTAAAATGTTCGAGAAGGAAATGATAATATTTTCATAGTTAGGTCGTCAAGTTGGATTGAAATAGCCAATAAAAATTTTTGTTGCCATTGTCCTTGAAGTCAAAATGTAAACAAACCACAAATCTGCCAAACGGAGCACACTATATATATTCATGATGTAGTTAGTTAATATTATTGCATTGCATGCAACAGCACATGATCCAGCCCCACTACATGCATCCAAGACATGTAGAGATTTGTCCGGAATAAACAATTCTAATAAAGAAGAATATAGTTTTACCGGCTTCTGACGTTCGTATACTTCGCCATTATCTTTCTCTTTCACCATTTGCTCACCATCAACACTGAAAAGATCATTCACCGTTAACATGCGGGACGTTTTGGACATTCTGGTGACCATGAACGGCACCACTGTCTTGGATATTGAAACACTTTCTACGGGAGGAAAAAGGTAGTATATATTAAAACCGGTCAAATCCACAGTGGGAGCACTGAAGATACACTCTACTGTTAGCTTAAATAACGATATTAGTAGTTAAACAAACCTTTGGCAGCACAACTTGGGTTATGGAAATATCCCATATCCCAATCAATCTTCAGTGCAGCAAGTGCGCACTTGGCGACATCCAGTTGTTGCAGTATGACATCATTTGGGGAGGAGGTTGGAAACAACACAAATCGGCATTCTGTAACACTTTTTCTAAAATTTATGCTTTTCATTGTGCGAATGAATTTTGTCACATCTTCCTCAGTCCAAGTCTAATAAATGCAGAAAAAAATTAATAGAAGCAAATCGCACTGTGCATTAATGTCCTTTGGTCAGAAAATTAGGACAAAAGGATGCAATAACCCAACAAACAAGAGAAAGACAATGGACAATTCAGCGAAGATATTGCGAGACATCCAATATCTACAACATGAAAACCTCTCAGTAAATCACGTACTGAATCATCAAACTAGCTTTTTATTACTCATTCAAGGTCCTTCACTTGCACATGGGTAGCAATCTTTAAATATTGGACAATTGAATTAACACTATAGCTATGGCTTGAAATCGGTGCTAACTTGTGGAAAATCATTTACCTTAGGTAGATCAAGGACAATTATCTCTGCACCCCCAAACTTCGACGCATCTAACAATGACAGATCTTTACGGCAATCCATTTTAATCACTTTACTTCGCAGGGAACAGCTTCGTCCATCCCTTCGCTTGCGACCGCTCTTTGAATATACGACTTTAGGCTGTCTTGTGCATGCTCTCGTAACACCGGTCCACGAAAAATATGAAGACATCCTTCTGTAGTAAAGTCAGGGAACATGAAACAATCAAAACGTTCATTCACAGTTGAAACTGAAAATCGTCAAATATCGGAACGATCATAGATGTTTTGACCTTATGAAGGTAACCTGCAACAATTTGGATTTCAAGAGGATTATCTATAAGAACTCTTAAAGTGTCGTATTTTGCGTTGGACTAACGTATGTATACACTTAATTGTTACGAGAGAACCTGAAAAAATACAACTTGGAATATTAGCGAAATTATTATGAACATGCCTACCTTCTCACTGCTTCTTCCCAAGATGAAGAACATGAGAGCTTAACAAAAACATTTTGTACAGCTCTCATTTCTTTTAATCTCGACACTTTTGATTCCAGTTCGGATATAAGGACAATGTATTCGCGTTGACGTCTCTGAGTAGTTTCAGTAGTTCCACACTCGTCACTTCACCTCGAAACATTTTCAAATTTGATGGTTGAAAATCGATTTTTTGTACGACGGCAGAATGTCTTTGTTTTAGAACTTTTGTGGAGACCCTTTGTCCCGTTAATTCGGCCTTCCCAAACTGGGCAATCCGGGCTGCAAATTACTGTCGGACATCGGACAATGTCCGACTAAATTTGGCAAATGTCCGAGCAAAAGTGATTTTGATCGGACATTGGTCCGATCACACAAAAAAAATTGTCACATACATTTTTTTGCTGTGACAAAATCCGATTGCAAATTCACTTAATTTGTATTTTGCAATAAAATTTACGAGGCATTCTAGCATTTTACTTAACGTTGCGCCGGAATGGCTATACATACTTGTCTTGTGACTTATATCTATCTTGTGACGTATATATATATGTCCAACCAAATTTAGTGAATGTTGGTTTTTGTCCGACTAAATTCAAGTTATGTCCGACCAAAATTAAAAGTGATCGGACAAATGTCCTGTCAAGTCAAATATTTATTTGCAGCCCTGCAATCATCTCCTGGATCTCGTTCAGAAGTTCCTGTCCAAATTCACTGGATACGTAGAGGACATTTGATAATGTTGCTTCCAGAAATCATTGAATGGAGCTTACAATAACTTTTTTTTCCTTATTTGCACAAAAAAGGGCATACAGTACTGATTGAGACTGACCCACTGGAGTGACTAGCCTACCAGTGCCTTTTTTAACTATATATCTGGGGGAGGGGAATTGCCCCACCCCCCAGGGAAAGAATTTGCCCCCCCCCCCAGTAAAGCCATTTCTGCCCCCGAAGTGCGAAGCAGAATTGCTCATGATTGCTGTCAGAATTGCAGTTGATTTACTTGATAATGAGATTATGCCCTTCCATAGCCTCCTCCACAGCCATCTTGTGTGTAATTCATATTGTTCTTCACCGAGTATTTCATAATAGCGATAGATTTCATGCAAACAATCCGATAAAATGCTAACCTTTCCAAGCCTTTCGACTATTTCCTAGCACTCTCCTCCGCAGAGACGTTTTGTTTTGTTTTGTTTTGGGAGGATTAATTGAAAATTTTTTTTCTTAAAAATAACAAGTTACATTAAGAACCCCCCCCCCCCCATCGACACAAGAGCCATTCTCTTAAAAAGGCTAAATCCGCAGAGAAATTGGGGGGGGGGCGGGTGGGGGGGTGCATGTTACATGCTCTAAGCTGAAACTGATTAAGTACGTCTCGACTGAGAAAAAAAGACGATATACTGGAGGAACTTGATTTGTGAAATCTCGTTAAAGCAGTTGTAGATATGGTTCCAAGAAGAAAAGATTTAGTTTAATTTTTTAACTGTTAAATACATGTATGCATCATCATAGCATAAATATTTCTTCTCAGACATATTCTGTATCGTATGAAAAAGCAACGCAATTTTTAGAATGCGGAAATAGTGTCTCATAGAACCTAAAATGATTTAAATTCAACATTTCTGATCAAAATCACATTAGAATTCCCCCCCACCCCCAGCATCACAGAGAGGAAATAAGGTGACACTGACCCCTCCTCCTATTTTTCAAGGTGACTTTTTTAATTCCGAGTAGACTAATGTCTAGAAAAATTCATGATCTTTATAATCTTCGGAATTCTGCTAGATTTTACCCCAAAATGCATGAAATCGCAATTCAGGGACCCTTAATTTCAAAATTTTCCGGAGGCCGGACCTTCCTAAACGGTCTCAGCCCAGGGATGCCGGAACCACGGGTGCAGCGGGTGCAAGTGCACCTCTTGCCTTTCGCATTTTCAACTTTGTGGGTGCAGTGCGGGTGCAGACTACGGGTGTAACGGGTGCACACCCCTCCAAAAAAATTTTCAACCCCCCCAATATTCGGCATAATAAAAAATAATTAAATAATCCACTCCAACGTGTAGAGTGTTGATGATACAAAATAAACGTAGGAGTACACTCAAATAGAAAAAGACTCTGAAACTAATTGCTCCTCGCTTGCATTCACTGGTTTATTGGACAAATTGTAAAGTTTTGAAACTCTATTATCTCCCCTGAATAGAGTTTGCAGTGCCTTGTCATGCAAATAGCTTGCTTGCAAGGAATGTTTGGAAATTTTACGAACATTATTTTTAGTTTTTAATTCTTTTAGGAAATACAGTAGTCTTGCCTAGATTTAATCTTTACGTCCCAAATATTATTTACATCGGAGTTGCATCATAATTTGTACTCGGATTCAAACGACACAATGTCAATGATTTTATAAAAGTAAAAGCATATTGTGTATTGGCCTATTGGGTTTACACTTTTACAGGTTCATTTAACTTTAACTCTCTCAAGTCTCCACAGACAATACACCTTTCCCCTTATAACCAAAATTTTGATCTAGGCAAGTCTACACAAATATTTCATCACAGCTTGAAAGAGCATCACAAAATTAGTAACATTCCAAAGTTTCGTTGCGAAATGTTGTAAAATGACGAAAATAGAGCCTTGCGAAGTTTGCAATTTTCAGTCATTTTGCATTACAAACGGGAAACTGCAGCCCCAACACCCGAATCGGATGTCAATTTCCCGTGCGTAATACAAAATGACTGAAAAACGGCAAACTTCGCAAGGCTATATTATCCGCATTTTACAAGATTTTGCAACAAAACTTTGGAATATTACTAATTTTGTGATGCTTTTTCAAGCTGTGATGAAATTTTTGTCTAGATCGAAATTTTAGTTATAAGGGGAAAGGTCCATTGGACAGGTCAAATCCATTGATATGACAACTTCAAAAAAGGTTTTTTCGAAGCTAGAAATCATGATTTTTTTCAATTTTTTTCTGCTCTCTAGACTCCCACTCGCGGCTCTAGTGCTCCACCCCTAGAATATATAGACCTTGCTGGGGTTTGGTGACACTTTGTGTTGCTTCAGTCACCTGTTCGCGGCTCACCCCCCTAAAATTTCTGGCACCACCCCAGTAATAAATATGAAAATCCGTCTATGGCACAAACCTTTTACAACAGACAGAATTAAACGTCGTTCGAGGATGTGTGTGGGGGTGTTCCCCCCCCCCAGTCGTCAGGAACTCGGCAAAATTGTTATCCATTTGGCGAAAGGTGAAACCGGAAAGCATTACTTATGGAATTTTTGGCGAGAAATTACGGAGGAATTGTGCCTAAATAATTGTATTCGGTCCGAAAACATTTGGTGACGGGGAGGGAGGTTGACACGAATGTAGGATCATAACGCCCTTTCATTTTCATTGGTGCCTTTTACTAAGGAGTATGCCCTCTTGTTAACCAATTGCACCCCTTGCCCTCAGCAACTTCCGGCATCCCTGTCTCAGCCCCCCCCCCCGCAAAATTAAGGTTTGCCTACGCCACTGGTTATAGCTGTACGACTATAGCTACAAAGAGTTGAAGTTATTGTTTAAAGTAAAATATAGCTGAAGTTAATAAACTAAAGTTTTACAAAATCTCCCTTCAGACTCGCGAGTTCGCCAAACTTCGACGGCTCATATTTTTCGTTCCGCCTTTTTTTCCTGTTTTGCCCCCCCCCCAGTGAAAATTCCTTAAAAAAGGCACTGTAGTCTATTGCAAAAGGGAAAGATAAAGAGCACTTCCTGTAAAACGAGAAGTGGGTATGATGTTTTGTGATGTTACTCTGAGTGTATATCCATACTGGACAAGCTTGAAAAATATGTGAAAGTCTTTAACCCTAATGCCTAACCCCTGTAAAAAACTCGCTCAGTAGCGCCGTTTGCACCCCACTAGAAATATTTCCACCCCTCCTTTAAAAAAAATAAAAATCCGCCTTTGGCTACCAGTCTTTCCTTTACTAGTAAAGTCATAATGACAGAAATCAATAAAATAAGCTGTAATACAATTTCAACTGTTAATATTGCAGATTTGCACCGACAATCTGAGCAAGTGTAGGTAGACCCGATAACAGGAACTCTGCAGATGGGTAGAGATGCAAATATCTCAAAAATATAAGCAGAACGTCAACACATTGAGCGAAATACCTTTATTGGGAAGTTGGTAGGCGAAACGTTGAAGATCTGTTTATATTTTTAGGTACTAGTTGAATCTCTATTAATCTCTATTTTCATACTACAATGACTGCCATAGGTTTAATATATAAATCTAACAAAATACTATACAATACTTATACTTATTAACTCACATTTTCACCAATTATGGTACAACATGTCTTTCGCCAATCCACACATTTTTTCCCATTAAAGTGTTGTGATAATAGGTTCGCACAGAGTTCAATCTTTATTATCATGGTGGGTTATAGAAAGTAAGAAAGATAATTAAACAAAAAATTAGAATTGTTTATTGAAAAAAAAAACACTACAATATAAATAAATACCTTGTCACTCGTACTCATATCATGATGAATCGAGTCTACTCTGTTCTGAAGCTGTGCCAGTCGTAAGGCATCTCTTTCAGGCATTTGTGCAATAAAGCAGGGACTTGTATTTTAATATCTATTTTTACCACTATATCATGAACATTTCAGAGCATATTCTTCTTCATATCAGATATCAAATACCGGTATGATATTAATTAAATAAATGCTTTTTTACTAACTTTGCAAATATCGAAATTGAACATACCAACAAAAAGTTGAACCATGGCATATTTATGGACATTCTTGTCCAGTTTCCCCTCTTTGTGTAGCTGTTGAATTGCTTCACGCCGATGGTTTCCTCCAATAACTTCCAACGCATACCCATCAAGATCCTTTTCTTCAAACTGCTCCTTTGATTTAATGTCCTTCACAATAGCAATCTGCAGAGGCTTCGAAAAGTTGCACTGACGTTCCAAGATTTCATTCTTGAGCGAATCGACACACAGCAGGTCAAGCGATCTTACCAAATAAGCTTTACGTTTAATGTGTGTAAACACTTTGACGGTATCTTATAAAAAAAAATAAGTACCGTAGGTTAATTAATATCCAAATGAAAAATTATCATTTTAATGCAAACATATTGTACAGTATCGCCCGTATTCAAAAAGCTCACTCACACTCAATGAGCGGAGTTTCAATTTGAGCTTCTCTTGAGTATTAATGCTGTTTTTGAATAGCTGGAGGGCTAGTGTCATCACTTACTGGGTGACTACTCGCCCTCCAGTTATTCAAAAATGGCATTGGCACTCAAGAGAAGCTCAAATTGAACATCCACTCATTGAGTGTGAGTGAGCTTTTAGAATACGGGCCTATGACTCCACAAGCTTATAACAATGCTGTTGTTATTGTATACTGGTCAACATTTTTTTATAATATAGCTGTAAATTCTGAACGTTGATTGGCTATGATCTACCATCTGTAACTCATTCTTATTACGGGTCTCCCTTGCGAAAATCAACACTATTTTAACCCTATTTTATCCCGATTTTACTTTCTATTTTATTCCTATAGAAAAGCTATTTTATTTTTAACCCTATCATATTGCCATCACATATACAAATCCTATATTAAACCTATTAGAACTCTGTTTTAATTGTATTTTATGGCTATTATAATTAGGTTGTTTTGAAACAAAAAATAGCCTATTTTAAATAGATTTTATTTTTCTGAATCGGTGAAGCACAGATTAAAATAGGTTTAAAATAGGATAAAATATATTTAAAATAGAGTGCAAAATAGAAATAAAATAATAAAGTAAAGTGAAACACTGGTAATAAAATAGATTTTAAATTACATAAAATAGGTTAAAAATAGTCGGAAATACATCTGAAATAGTGGATCAACTGCAGTATATTAACTAAAAATAGTAATAAGATTACTGCAAAAATAGTAATAAAATAGTTTAAAAATATGAATAAAATACTGATAAAATAGTAATAAAATAGTAGAATTTAAAATAGTGATAAAATAGCGAACAAAATAGTAAAAAAATAGTTCAAAATTCTTATAAAATAGTATAAAAATAGTAATAAAATAGTCGAGAGTCATAACAGTTCTAAAATGATTAATAAAATAGTTATAAAATAGTCAGAAAGTAGTAATAAAATAGTTATAAAATAGCAATAGAAGAATAGCAAAATAGTCATAAAATAGCAATAAAATAGTCAGAATGTAGCAATAAAATAGTTATAAAATAACAATAAAATATCTAATAGTATATAAAAATAGTAGCACTGCAACATAGTTACTTTATAAAGTAATAAAATTGTAGTATGATAATTAAAACCAGTTAAAAAATAGTAATGAAATAATATCAAATTAGCTGAAAACTAGCAATGCAGTACCCTGGTTGACAGGTATATTATCGTTTAAAATTGTATAAAATAATACACATAAAACAGTTTGTATTCTTATTAGCTGTCAATGCTAGGTTGTGGCAGTTTAATAGCGGCAGGGGTGAATGTGGCAGTTTAAGCAGTGTCAAATCAATGGCATTGTTTACCACAGTCAGAGTTACCAACGTTTGAGTAACTGTAAGGAATCTATTACACGATTGGGTTTCAAATCAATTGCAGGATGAGCAGTCTAGTAGTCTACTAGCAGTTAGATCCATGCCACCAAGCATCTTGCAGATCAAGCAGTTATTGCCAAGACATGTCAGCTTAATTGTCAGTATTAAAAGGTGAAAAATGGGCAAGCAGACCACAGTCGATAAGCAAAATTTTCTAGCTTGAGACCTCACAGTTAAATATTGTGTGCAGAACTTAAAGTAGGGAGTGTTAAGGAAAATTACATCTACATATGTCAACATGAAACATCATGGGCATGAAACATCATGAGTCTAGCTGGACACTTTCCTTTCCACACCTTCCAAAATTAGGCAAGATACAGACACATTTAAATATTAACAAACTCAGGGATGCCGGAAGTTGCTGAGGGCAAGGGGTGCAATTGGTTAACAAGAGGGCATACTCCTTAATAAAAGGCACCAATGAAAATGAAAGGGCGTTATGATCCTACATTCGTGTCAACCTCCCTCCCCGTCACCAAATGTTTTCGGACCGAATACAATTATTTAGGCACAATTCCTCCGTAATTTCTCGCCAAAAAATCCATAAGTAATGCTTTCCGGTTTCACCTTTCGCCAAATGGATAACAATTTTGCCGAGTTCCTGAAGACTGGGGGGGGGGGGGTGGAACATCCCCACACACATCCTCGAACGACGTTTAATTCTGTCTGTTGTAAAAGGTTTGTGCACCCGTTACACCCGTAGTCTGCACCCGCACTGCACCCACAAAGTTGAAAATGCGAAAGGCAAGGGGTGCACTTGCACCCGCTGCACCCGTGGTTCCGGCATCCCTGAACAAACTGCTGAAAATTGGGCACTTCGGAGTGAAATGGGTAATTTCACCCTTGTTGTGACTTGCCGGGTTGTCTCTAAAGATATATAAAATGTAGCCCAAAGGTTGTTACATATATTATTAAGCAGATCACGCAGGTGGTATAGATAAATGTATTCATATATTATAAACTTTGAACAAGCAAACAAAGGACTTTGACTGTTTCCAGTTAGGGCACTTCCATAATCAAGTTGCCACACAACAAATTGATCAAATTGACATTTTACCTATTAACCGACCCACCCGGCATTAAAAACTTCAAGCATGGCATACAAAGGAAATTGAAATTAACCCTCTATACCCCATTCCATTGATATCCTAGTACATTGTACTATTACCCTCAGATGTTAGACATGGTAAATCAAACAGCACTGAAAGAATCCAGCTTTGATGCAACCAACACTTGGTGTTACACTGAGGGTGAAAAAAAAATTAAAGTAGGGTATATAAGTGCTATAATGGTAAAGTGCATGAGACATCCTTTTCCGGCTGATAATTTCAGCAAATATACTAGATAGATATAAGTAGAATATAATATAACGGCATGTCTTGCAAATATAACGACATATCTTGTGAAACACTGCTGAAAGTGAAGGTGAATCATATTTGATTCAAAACATACAGTTTTTATAAATTGTGTGTTAATTTATACTATCTGTTGAGCAAAATGTAAAAAGCCTAACAGAATCAATCGAGTTTGCGCATGGAGAAATTCGTGATTTGAAGGAGGAAATGGTGAAAAGAAAGGAGACGGAGCGAGAAAATTACTCACGGATCAAGGAACTGGAAGATTCAAATCGGCGGTTACAAGACAGTGTGGTCGACCTCAAAGCGAGATCAATGCGGGACAACCTGTTGTTCCACAATATTGATGAAGCAGAAGAGGAAGATTGCACTGAAGTGATCTATAGCTTGTTGGAGGAAAAACTTGATATGCCAGAAGCAAGAAGCAGCATCAAGATCGATCGAGCGCACAGAGTTGGTAGGAAACGCGATGGCCGCAGAAAACCGAGAGCCATCGTTGCAAAATTTAATTTTTTCCCCGATCGGGAGAAAATTCGCTTCAATGCGAAAAAATTAAGGGGAACAAAGATCGGTATCTCCGAACAGTTTCCCGAAGAGATTGAAAAAGTGCGTCAAACCCTCTACCCTGAGATGAGGAGAGCTAAGGCGGCAAAGCAGAGAGTGCGTTTGGTTCGTGATAAACTTTATATTAACAATGTGGAGTTTATTCCCCATAATAATTAAAGGTATTATCGCTCAATTATATTTAGTACGCATTTTATTATCTAATTGATTAAAAAATTAAATGGCTTCTATAAACATAAACAAAAAAATATGCTCTGCATGTTTTTGTAAAATAGCCATTGATAAACGCGGCATTGTTTGTGTGCTGTGTGGGAGGTGGTTTCATGCTAAGAATATCTGCATTAAATCGCCTCTCACATGTCAACAAACGGAAATCGAAACATGCCACTTGTGCTTAAGCGACTCGCTACCTTTTAGCTCAATAGATGATATAAACTTTAATTTTACTTTTGGAGATTTTTCTCGACTCCCCAGTGATGAGGATATGGATAGATTGATGCAACTTAAATTTAACCCTTTTGATAACGCACACACAACTACTGATAATGTTGATTACGACAACAACATGCTTCCTAACGTTGATAATATTACATGCAAATACTGCCTTCCAAATGATGTTTCGCGTGACATACCAAACAGTAATAATAACCTATTTTCTATTTTGAATTTAAACATAAGAAGTATAGTAAACAAATTTGACTCTTTCAAATTTTTGTTAGAATCACTTAAATACTCATTTTCGATAATTAGTTTAACAGAAACATGGCTTGATGATGAAAACTATACAGATTTTAAGTTAGAAAATTGTAGCTTCATTAGCTCAAACAGAAACAATAAAAAAGGCGGATGAGTTGGAATGTTTATTTCTGATGATATAAATTTCAAACTTCGTCCTGACCTTAATTTCAACGAAGAGGGAATAATTGAATCGCTCTTCGTTGAAATAATTACAACAGTTGGCAAAAATATTGTTGTTGGCACGATCTATCGACCACCAAAAGGAAAGTTTGAAATATTTGAGACGAATTTAAGCAAAATTCTTACTAAAATTGATAAGTCAAAAAAAATAACTTACTTAATGGGCGATTTTAACATTGACCTCTTAAAAACTGAAAGTTGTGACTTTTCGAATAGATTCAGTGAGCAACTTTTTACGTCATCATTTTTGCCTCTTATTACAAGACCAACTAGGATAACTGAACATACCGCAACATTAATTGACAATATATTCACTAATGACCTAGAACAAATTGAATCCAGTAAGAATGGATTAGTTTTTAGTGATATATCAGATCATCTTCCAGTTTTTCATATTGCATCTTTCCCAACGAAAATGTACAGTTCTAAAGTTGAAACTTCGCAACATCAAAGAATAGTTAATAATGCCAGTCTTCTATTATTTTCTAATTCTGTGAAAGATATATCATGGGATATTATTGTTGAAGACAATGTACCCCTCTGAATCATACAAGAATTTCCATAATAAACTAATACAAGCGTTTGATAAAAGCTTTCCTTTAGTAAAACGGCAAAAACGAAATATAATTAATTACGATAAAAGCCCTTGGATGACTCAAGGTATTTCTAAGTCTATTGGAATTAAAAACAGACTCTATAAAAAGTGTCTAAAAAACCCAAGTGAAAAGAACAAAACTATTTACAAAAATTTCAAAAATAAATTAAAACATTTAATTAAAATTAGTAAAAAAGATTACTTTGAAAATCAATTTATTAAATACAAAAACAATAGTAAAATGACATGGCAAACAATAAATAAACTACTGAATAGAAATAAAAAGAAGGAAAAACTTTCTCACGTGTTTCAACAAAAGAACTCAGATATTAATTTTTCTGACCCAACCGTAATTGCTAACAAATTTAATGAATATTTTGTAAATGTTGGTCCAAATTTGGCAAAAGGTATTCGAAAAAATGATACATGCAGTATCATTTGAAAAATATCTCAAAGGAAACTATAGAGAGAGTATGTTTGCTGATCTCGAGCCTGTTCCTGAACTTGAAATATTGACTGAGATTGATAACTTAAATACAAATAAAAGTGCAGGACATGATAATATAAGTGCCAAAATGATAAAACTATAAAACAAGAAATCTGCAAACCTCTTGCACATATTTTCAATTTAACGTTTGATACCGGAGTAATCCCGGAATCACTAAAAATAGCTATCGTTACTCCTATTTTTAAAGCAAATGAAAGATACCTGTTTGAAAATTACAGATCAATTTCAGTTCTCACATGTTTTTCAAAACTACTTGGAAAAAATAATGCATAAAAGACTAATTTCATTTATTGAAAAACATAATATTTTGTCTAAACATCAATATGGTTTCAGGAAAAATCTGTTAACTGAACATGCTATAATTGAATAACTAACTGACAAAATTTCAAAACCTATAGATGATGGTAAATATACAATTGGTATTTTCCTTGATCTATCTAAGGCTTTTGACACAGTTAACCACGATATTCTCCTAAAAAAACTTGAACATTATGGCATAAGAGGAAATTGCCTAAAATGGTTTGAAAGCTACCTACATGAAAGAATGCAAATTGTTAAATTTGGTCATCATAAATCAAACAAATTGATTATATCTACAGGAGTTCCGCAAGGCTCTATTCTTGGGCCACTACTTTTCCTGTTATATATTAACGATATTGAAAACTGTAGTAAAATTATATCCTTTGTTATGTATGCTGATGACACTAATGCATTTCACTCTGACAAATGCTTAAAATCATTAACACATGTTATGCAAGAAGAAATGAATGAAGTAATTAAATGGCTAAACGTGAATAAATTATCTATAAATACAACAAAAACTAAGTATATAATTTTTAAATCAAGAAATAAAAAATGCGACATTGAAATCGATATTAAACTTAATGATAACATTATACAACAGGCTTCTCATATCAAATTTTTAGGTGTAATTTTAGATCGTGAATTAACATGGAAAAACCATATAAATTCGGTTGCTAAACACATAATTAAATCTGCGGCACTTATAGCAAAACTAAGGCCTACTCTGGGGCGGTAAATCGCCTTAAATCGCTGCGTATAATGCGATTTTGGGCGATTTTAGGCGATTTAAGGAAAAACTGGGACTTTCAAGCACTGCGATTTAATTCAATTTTAGGCGATTTGAGAGAAAATTCTAAATTTTAGGGATTGCAATTTAGATCTGTGTTTTCAAGGTAATTGAATTTTATATTTTGCTCCGGTTTCCTCCCACAAGGCAAAATATGGCAGGGTGGGTTAGAATAAACACAGTTAGAAAAGTGATATCATATTCTCATTGTTATAAAGATATATAGACTAGACTAACATAAGTAACCCTAATACTTTATGTAAGCGGTGACTGAAAAGCCCCAAAGGGGAGTGAGCTGAATAATGTAATGTTTTCACACACATTGACACATATGCATTGTATGAAGCAAAATACAATTATTAGAACATGTATGTACATTTTATATAAAGCTAGGTTAATAATTATTGTATTTAACCCGAATCATATATAAAGCTCAATATTCGTGAACTTTTCATCCATTGTCTTATTTAGAAGCCATTGGAGTTCATCTTGGGGGGGGTCATGTGGTCATGCATTCATGGCTACATTACAAATATTGTAAACAGTTAATAAATATACTCTACTTAAGGGGCATGTACGGTACATAATTGCAAAATACCAACCTATAACTAAACTACACATGTCTTAGGCTAAACTTTAATATTATTAATTGCAAAATATAATAGATATTTGATTTCCAAAAGAACCACAGCCCACAGGGAGTAGAAACGCACAATATATTTATACAGTTACAATAAGCTATATTCCTATAAATTACCTTGTCACCCTTGTAAGTGAAATTGTCTTGTTTTGTATCCCGTCAACACTTCTTTATTTAGCTTGCATTTTATTCAAACTGTTTCAACAAACATGTTTTATAAAATTATGTTTGATATCTACTAGAAACAGTTTGAAACAGTATTGTCACGCATTCGGAAACTGTCGGCGTAATGCCGTAAAGTTTAATTTACATGAAGTACATCGCATATAAATGGTCGGAATTCTAAATTATTTAAAAAAAATACTAAACAAAATGATATTAAACAAATGGCACACCGCGCACTACATTGTGGTTTTAAGTCTCTTACCTGTTCTGCAAACAAGCAACAACAAAGATTGTATGGTATGTACGATGTAATCATTGTTTTACTGTTTATTTTATATACAGGTCTGGAAAATTTAATAGATGAGAGTTGCAAAACTTGCAAATCTCGCTCATATTAAACCTCACGTATGTTTTTCGTATGACAGCCAATATAATTATAACTAGGAGCTAGAGTATAACCATGCACATGTCGAAGTACAACCATTGTATACAATGCAGTGCTCGATCTACATGCAACAGTACATAAATTGCAGGATGACCTTATTATATACTCGTACTCATTGACTCTCATTATCATAGTCTCCTACTGTTGTTCTAACAGCAATTAGGCTTTGAGAAGCCATGTATATTATAGATTAATTTGTAGCCCAGCCACCATAGTCCATATAAATTGTAGCCCAGCCTCCACATTTTACACCAATAATGAAATTAACCAGTAACTCAATTTTGTTGCTGGTAGTGTAATGGAATCTATGGGTCTTTCATATCCCAGAATTGCCTAATTATTGTAAAGTCTGCATAAAGCAGAAAAAGGCTCTGTTTTTATTAACGACCGGAGCCTATTGAGTGACTAAATATTGTCAGCCTAATCCACTTATTTGATTTAACCATGTTGCATTACTTTTGATTGCAAAACACCTGGATTATACATGATTTGCCGGCAAAATAGCAGCAATTGATAAACTTGAGTACATTATTGACTGAATGTATCAAACAGAATGCATGTTGGCGAGTTAATGCGATTTTAAGCATGGGCGTACGGGAAGGAAAATATTAGGGGGTTGGAAAGAAGTGATTGGGGGGGGGGGGAGAGAAGTGATTACAAAAAATTCCTATTAGATAGCATATTTCCCACATAATTGACAGAATTTCTCACAAAATTGACAGAATTTGTCCCATTTATTTCTATAATAAACCAATATTGCCCGACTGTGAAGCGAATATTGCCCGGCTGGCTTTGTTTGCCCAACAAAGCCAGGGGGCGACCGCCCAGCCAGAAACTGGGAGGGGGCGGTCGCCCCGTCCCCCCACCCCCACCCAGTACGCCTATGATTTTAAGCGATTTTAGGCGATTTAAAGCGATTTTAGGCGATTTAAGAGAAATTTGACCATTTTAACCCGCGATTTAATGCGATTTGGGCGATTTTAGGCGATTTAAGGCGATTTACCGCCCCAGAGTAGGCCTAAACTACGACATTACACAAATAAAAATACACTTAAGTTGATTTATTATGCATTGGTTTATCCATATCTTACTTATGGGAATCTAGTATGGGGTAATACGTACCCAACAAGGCTACAGAAAATACAGAATATACAGAAAAAAATTATCAGATTGATAAGTTTTAAATCGTATCTTGAACACACTGAGCCATTGTTTCAGAACTTAAAGATCTTGAATATCTTTAAGATCAATGACTATTTAAGTTGTTTATTTATGTACCGGTTTAAACGTCTACAAAACTTACCTGAATATTTTAATGGCTACTTCACACAGAACAATGAAGTGCATCATTACAATACTCGGAATGCTAACAAATTTCATGTAAATTTTAGTAGAACAAATTATGCAAAACATTCTATTGTTAACAAGGGAGTTAAGATATGGAATTCACTCGATAATGAAATTAGCAGTATTATATTTTATTGTACTTTTAAGAAAAAGTCAAAATTATTTTTCTTGTAAAATATACTTTAATTGTTATTATCTGTAAACTTTGTTCAATTAGCTCATTATATTACTTTTACTTTAAAATTTTCCTTACTTTATATTTGTATTTGTAAATATTCCTATATTCTTTCGACATTATATGATTAACTTACCATATAAAACAATTGTAAAAATATTATAGAACTAGGGACCTTTGAACAAAAAGCCTGAAAGGGTTTCATGAAGGCTCCTAGCCCGTCATATTTTATTGTATACTTTAGATTGTAAATATTAACTTTTTCATATGGGCAAATAAAATTCAATTCAAATCAATTCAAATTCAATACAGACGATCAGATTTAGAGACAAGGTCAGAGGAAAATAGTGAGGGATTATAGTTTTTATAACTCATAGTTGTAATGTAACATGCTGGCATCTTTGGGGCCTTTAACTTTAGTAGGACGTACACTGTAAGTGGTCACTGATAGAAGTATTAATAACACCACTCTCAAGAACAAGTGCTGTGGATGAGACTAGAATAACATCAATAAACGTTTGGGACGTCGCCGTGATTCTAGTTGGAGTTTTAATAATCTGTGTGAGATTTAACTCTGTAGAAAAATTTGTTGGCGCTCTCCGCTCTTGGCCGTTTTCTAGCATGTTGCAATTTAAGTCACCGAGCACTAAAATCTGTTTATTCAAAGTTAAAGCCTGAACATAATTTGGCTTAAGTAAATCTTCGAAACAATTTAGAGAAGTGTCAGGTGGTCGGTAGGTTACACAAATTATTATTGATTTGTTTTTTGGCATTGTAGATTTATCCATAGTTGATGAAAGTTAGAGACTGACACATTTTAAGACAGTTGCTTTAATATTCTTCTTGATATAAGCACAGACACCTCCACCTTTCTTGTGTAACCGGTCAAGTCTGTGGATCTTATAATCGTCGATTGCAATCTCACGGTTCGTTACTGAGGAATTTAACCACGATTCGGAAATTGTGCAGCATGAGCTCCACCTTTGAATTTACTATATGAGTAAATTCTTAAACACGTCCGAATTTATCATTATGATAAATTCGCGGCAAATTTTGAATTTATCATAATAATAAATTCGCGGCACCTAACACTAACCCTAACCCCAACCCTAACCCCTAACCCTAACCCCTAACCACTAACCCTCATTTTTTTAACTTTTTAAATTTTTTTAACTTTTTTAAAAATCTAACTTTTTAAACTTTTTTTGCTTTTCAAAATTCTTTTAAAACTTTTTAAAACTTTTTTAAAAACTATTTTTTTAAAAAAACATGAAAAACTCATATGATAAATTCGGACGTGTTTAAGAATTTACTCATATAGTAAATTCAAAGGTGGAGCTCATGTTGAAATTGTGAGGACATCAATATTATTTAACTTTACTAGTTCCTTGACCTCAGTAAGGTGAACGACATTTCTTAACGAGCGAATGTTTAAGTGAACAATGTTGAGACTAGAGGGAACTGATATCTGATCGTTTGGGGTTAATGGGTACTACACGTATTTCGTACTACACGTATTTCTCTATACCGGAGAGAGAATTCCAGTAGCGGGCGAAGTAATGGTTCCAGTACGGTATGAAAACCAACAGCATAACCTACTCGCACTAGCTTGTGGTCAAAGGTCAAGGTCCAAATCTGTTTGGCCGAGATTGGTTGCGTGTAATCAAAATGAACTGGGCCTTAATATTCCAAATAAATTAATGTCATCCTTGCAGTGAATAAGAGGAAGTTCTTGAAACCCACAAGAGGTTTTTACCGAAGAATTAGGTACTTTGGAAGGAACAACAGCAAAAATCTATGCAAATCAAGATGCACAACCCAAATTTGTGAAGGCTCGGCCAGTTCCTTTTGCCATAAAAATTCCACTGGAACAAGAATTAGAGAGACTACAGCGAGAGGGAATCATATCTCCAGTTGAATTTTCAGATTGGGCTTCGCCAATAGTGACAGTAGCCAAACCAGATGGATCGGTTCGCGTATGTGGTGATTACAAAGCAACAATTAACCAAGCTTCGAAACTAGACAACTACCCAATACCGAAGACGGAAGATCTGCTTACAACCCTCAGTTGAAGCCAAAAATTCACTAAGTTGGATATGTCACAAGCCTACCAACAGTTGCGGTTAGACGAGGAGTCCAAGAAGTACACCACAATTAACACTCATAAGGGACTTTACCAATATAATCGCTTACCTTTTGGCATATCCTCGGCCCCAGGTATATTCCAGCGGACACTAGAGAACTCACTTCAAGGTATTCCAAGTGTCATTGTGCGAGTTGATGATATTCTGGGAGGCGGTAAAAACGATGCAGATCACCTATCCAATTTGAATGCAGTGTTGACGCGACTGTCTTGAGCGGGCCTAAGATTGAAGAAGATCAAATGTTGTTTCATGTCATCAGACGTGACATATTGTGGCTATGGGATAAACGAGAACAGAATCCATCCGGTGGTAGAAAAAGTCGAAGCCATCACGAAAGCACCAGAGCCAGAGAACATTAACCAATTACGATCATTTCTTGGAATGCTAAACTACTATCACAGATTCTTACCAAATATGGCAACGATCCTTGAGCCACTACACAGACTACTACGACAGGGAACCAAGTGGGAGTGGGGAGAACAGCAGAAGGCGGCATTTGACTATGCAAAAGAGCTCCTACAGTCAGCTGACTTACTCTTCCATTTTGATCCGACCAAGCCGTTAATCTTAGCGACTGATCATCCATCGAATCACGGAGTTGGGGCCGTTTTGTCACATGTATTTCCTGATGGGACAGAAAAACCGATACCGTATGCCTCAAGGTCTTTAAATGCAGCTGAGAAAAATTATTCGACAATCGAAAAGGAAGCATTGACCACGATTTTCGGTGTTGAGAAGTTTCACAAATTTCTTTACGGACAGTCATTTACCATCAAAACAGACCATAAGCCATTAGAAGGGTTACTCGGTTACTCAGCGACAAAAAAGGGCAGCACCACGAATTCAACGATGGGCCCTCACACTAGCAGCATACGAGTACAAGATACAATATAAAGCCGGGAAAACAATGGGAACGCTGATGCATTGAGTAGACTACCCCTACCAAAGATGCCACCGTCAACGCCACAGTCAGGTGAAACAATCCTCCTGATGGAACATTTGGAGGAAACACCACTCAACAGCAATCAGATAAGAGAGTGGACAAAACGAGATCCAGTTATGTCAAAAGTCTTTCGTTTCACAATGCAAGGTTGGCCAGAGTCCTATGATTCCACAACATTTAAATCTTACCACAGCAAAAAGTTTGAGTTGAGTGTGGAGGATGGCTGTTTACTCTGGGGTACGAGAGTTATCATTCCACCACCAGGACGATCAAAGATCTTAACGGACCCGCATGAAGCACATCCAGGAACCTCCCGCATGAAAGCCCTCGCAAGAAGCTATGTGTGGGCCTACTTTTGATGAAGATATTGAGAGGGAAGTGAAGAATTGCAATCAGTGTTAACTGCATCATACAACTCCAGCAGCTGAACCACTCCATCCATGGGAGTGGCCAGGACATCCCTGGACACGGCTTCATATTGATTATGCAGGACCATTCAAAGGTGAAATGTTTCTGGTAGTGGTTGATGCATATTCTAAGTGGCTAGAAGTTCACCAGATGACATCCAATACGTCTACAGCAACCATTGAGAAACTACGCGAGATTTTTGCCACACATGGGCTACCGACAACAGTTGTCAGTGAAAATGGAACAAATTTCACGAGCAGTGAATTTGAAGAATTTATGAAGCGAAATGGTATTGAACACATCAAAGTTTCACCATACCACCCAGCATCAAATGGGCAAGCAGAGCGTGCAGTGAGAACTTTTAAAGAGGGCATTGAGAAGATGGAGGAAGGAAGTTTGAGAACAAAACTATCGCGATTCCTTCTGAAATACCGCATTACACCCCATACGACAACGGGTGTGCCGCCAGCGGAGCTGTTGATGGGCAGACACCTGCGTACTCGGATCTGATACAGCCAAACCTTGGAGATCGGGTGAGGGAAAAACAATCACAGCAAAAGGCAGTACATGACTATCATGCTAGAGAACGGATTATCAAAACCGGGAACCTAGTATATGCGAAAGATTTCAGGAAACCTGAACGTTGGATGCCCGGGACGGTAGTGAAGAAGACAGGACTAGTGTCGGCAGAAATACAGCTTGATGATGGTCTAATTATCCGGCGTTACCAAGATCATCTCCGCATTCGCACTGATGTTCCTCAAACAACTGTAGCGAATGGATTGGAAAACATTCAACTACCAACCAGGGAGGTGAATCCTGCAGAACCACGGGAAGAACCCGAACTGGAAGGGAGAGCAGAACAAAGAAGACAACCCCATAGAGACCGTCGTCTTCCTCAACATTTGCAGGACTATGAACTAGCAAACAGCTAAGTTGAACTTGTTATAAACCATTATTTAATATGACAATTAGTTAAAGTTGATATTCTATTTTGTTAGATACAGTGTAGTTCAGATTATTGGACACTGGGAAGGGAGGAGTGTAGTATCCCAGAATCCTTAGGAGGTTCGGGCCATTGTGTACTGAGACATAGACTGGGTGGTTATAACAGTTACTATATTTTTTAGTTTCGTCCCTGTAACGGAGAATTTGACGACAAACTTAGTGCTATTTTATTTACTTTCACAGCAGGTCCGAGAGTACCACTTTGTAATTAGGCATGTCGCTCACTTTGAGAAAAACACACAAGACAAAATTTTCTTTTTTAAAAACATCACAGATGATTGTAAACATCGACTGAATGTTTTTAGAAAATAGTGAATTTGTTTCTCCGTAGGAGGCATCAAACACGATCTATAAATAGATTATCACGACAGCGAATTTCACGTTTTACGGTTCCTTGGCGAAAAATTTAATAAAATCGAGTGACCGGATTTTACAGACACAGCCTCTAAAAAACCACTAAAGAAAATTTATAGCGGAAGTTGAATTCCAGATAGGGCTTGGTGCAGTTTTTGTGTCTAGATACTAATGCCCCACATCGACTTCTCATCGACCCTACATCGATCCAACATCGACCCCTCATCGACCCTACATCGACCACTCATCGACCTACAATCGCGCTCAAAAATACGCATTTTAGTGATCTTTTCACGTGTGTGCCCCTTTCCCGATTAACAATGTTGAAAACATATTATTAGATAAACCTTGCCTCAAAATCGTTTAAACAATATTTAACTACTTGTTACCGGAGGGAGGGGGCCAATAAACTGCTTGTCTCAACAATTTTTGAACGCGATTGTAGCGTTCTACAATACATATCATGTGTACAAAAACTACGCGTTATACTAGGATTTATCGACGAAATTGTCACCTCTGAGTGCGTAAAACCTATGTGGTGCGGATGTCTATGACTACTTTTGTACTTTTCTTGTTATTTTTACATGAGTTGACCGGGTACGCGATGAAATGTACAACTCAAGGTGTTGTTGACGGCATATCTCCTCAATGTTTCAAAAATAACGTCACTGTATTATTCCAAAATCATTCCAAAGTTACGCAAAAACTCAAAACATTATAAACATTTCAGTATCCTTCCAAAGTGGCGCAAACTATATGAACGAATTTACAGACGCAATCATAATTCTTTGCTGACGTCACACATATCCCAAAGTGGCACCACCTCTCAATGTTTCAAAAATAACATCACGCATATCCCAAAGTGCTAACACCTTAGACCCCGTCACGGTACCTCACAAATTAGGGACCGGCCTGAAATTCGTCCAATCTTGCCAGTTTACAGCCAATTCGTCCTGTTAGGGGGTCTCAAATTCGTCCAGTTTCGTGGCTCTCGTGTTCTTACAAGGCCGAAACGTACGAACTTAAGCCCGGTCCCAAATTCCTCCGGCAGCGTGTAAACCGAGTCTTCATGTAACCAAAAATTATGCTGTAGCTGCTGAAATTATACAGACCGAAGAACTGAAGCTCACTGGTTCAATCGCGGCTTTCGGCAAAACGAGTTTCTCGAATTGTGAAACGTATTTTTGAATAATGCCAAGATAATTAATAAGAAGATCACGATTTTATTGACACATGAGATTAACAACCTCCGTCCAGCCTGGTTAGCCCACTTGTTAGAGCATCAGACTTTTAATCTGAGGGCCATGGGTTCAAGTCCCATATCGCGCTCAAGGAAGAGTGCATTGATCATTTTCGGGGATTCTGCAAATTTAGGAAGCTATTTCGAAAGGACAACACACTTCGAAGTACGTTCTTAAGAAAATCTGAAGTCCCTGGTTCAATCCCGGGCTTCGGCGAAACGTGTTTCATGAAAGAATTTGACGCTTTTTTTCAATGATGCTAAGATAATTACAAAGAAGATCACGATCTTATTGACGCACGAGGTCCCAAACCATCTTGCTGTCCGGTTAGCTCAGTTTGTAGAGCATCAGACTTTTAATCTGAGGGCCATGGGTTCGAGCCCCATATCGGGCTCAAGAAAGAGAGCATTATTATTTTCGGGGTTTCTGCAAATTTAACAAGCTATTTGGAAAGGACATCACACTGTGAAGTACGATCTTAAGAGATATTTGATCTGAAGATCTGAAGGTCCCTGGTTCAATCCCGGGTTTCGGCAAAACGACGTTCCTGAATTATATCACTTTTTATTAATGATACTAAGATAATTACTAAGAAGATCACGGTCTTATTGGCGCATAAGATTCCCAATCTCCATCCCGCCCGGTTAGCTCAGTTGGTAGAGCATCAGACTTTAATCTGAGGGCCATGGGTTCGAGCCCCATATCGGGCTCAAGAAAGAGAGCATTATTATTTTCGGGGTTTCTGCAAATTTAACAAGCTATTTGGAAAGGACATCACACTGTGAAGTACGATCTTAAGAGATATTTGAGCTGAAGATCTGAACGTCCCTGGTTCAATCCCGGGTTTCGGCAAAACAACGTTCCTGAATTATATCACTTTTTATTAATGATACTAAGATAATTACTAAGAAGATCACGGTCTCATTGGCGCATGAGATTCCCAATCTCCATCCCGCCCGGTTAGCTCAGTTGGTAGAGCATCAGACTTTTAATCTGAGGGCCATGGGTTCGAGTCCCATATCGGGCTCAAGAAAGACAGCTTTATAATTTTAGTGGTTTCTGCAAATTTAACAAGCTATTTGGAAAGGACATCACACTGTGAAGTACGATCTTAAGAGATATTGTACCTGCCGAAATAGCTCAGAAGGGAAAGCGTCAGACTGAAGATCTGAAGGTCACTGGTTTAATCCCGGGTTTCGGCAAAAAGACGTTCCTAAATTATCTGACTTTTTTAATGACACTAAGATAATTACTAAGAAGATCACGATCTTATTGACGCATGAAATTCCCAACCTCCGTGCTTTCCCGTTAGCTCAGTTGGTAGAGCATCAGATTTTTAATCTGAGGGCCATGGGTTCGATTCCCATATCGGGCTCAAGAACGACTACATTATTATCTTCGGGGTTTCTGAAAATTTTACCAGCTACTTGGAAAGGACATCACACTTCGAAGTAGGTTCTTAAGAAATACAGTATCTGCCGAAATAGGTCAGATGGGAGAGCGTCAGACTGAAGAGCTGCAGGTCCCTGATTCAATCGCGTGTGTCGGCAAAACGACATTCTTAAAATATCTCACTTTTTATTAATGATACTAAGATAATTACTAAGAAGATCACGATCTTATTGACGCATGAGATTCCCAATCTCCATCCCGCCCGGTAAGCTCAGTTGGTAGAGCATCAGTTTTTTAATCTGAGGGCCATGGGTTCGAGTCCCATATCGGGCTCTAGAAAGACTGGATTATCATTTTCGGGGTTTCTGCAAATATAACAAGCTATTTGGAAAGGACATCATACTCTGAAGTACGATCTTAAGAGATATTGTACCTGGCGAAATAGCTCAGAAGGGAGAGCGTCAGACTGAAGAACTGAAGGTCCCTGGTTGAATCCCGGGTTTCGGCAAAACGACTTTCCCAAATTACCTGAATTTTTTTTAATGACACTAGGATAATTACTAAGAAGATCACGATCTTATCGGCGCATGAGATTTCCAACCTCCGTGCTGCCCGGTTAGCTCAGTTGGTAGAGCATCAGACTTTTAATCTGAGGGCCACGGGTTCGAGCCCCATATCGGGCTCAAGAAAGAGAGCATTATTATTTTCGGGGTTTCTGCAAATTTAACAAGCTATTTGGAAAGGACCTCATACTCTGAAATACGATCTTAAGAGATATTGTACCTGCCGAAATAGCTCAGAAGGGAGAGCGTCAGACTGAAGATCTGAACGTCCCTGGTTCAATCCCGGGTTTCGAGAAAAAGACGTTCCTAAATTATCTGAATTTTTTTTTAATGATACTAAGATAATTACTAAGAAGATAACGATCTTACTGACGCATGAGATTCCCAATCTCCATCCCGCCCGGTTAGTTCGGTTGGTAGAGCATCACACTTTTAATCTGAGGGCCATGGGTTCGAGTCCCCTATCGGGCTCAAGAAGATGACAATCTTATTGACGCATGAGATTCCCAACCTCCGTGCTTTCCGGTTAGCTCAGTTGGTAAAGCATCAGACTTTTAATCTGAGGGCCATGGGTTCGAGTCCCATATCGGGCTCAAGAAAGACTGGATTATCATTTTCGGGGTTTCAGCAAATATAACAAGCTATTTGGAAAGGACATCATACTCTGAAGTACGATCTTAAGAGATATTGTACCTGGCGAAATAGCTCAGAAGGGAGAGCGTCAGACTGAAGAACTGAAGATCCCTGGTTGAATCCCGGGTTTCGGCAAAACGACTTTCCCAAATTATCTGAATTTTTTTTAATGATACTAAGATAATTAATAAGAAGATCACGATCTTATTGACGCATGAGATTCCCAACCTCCGTTCTGCCCGGTTAGCTCAGTTGGTAGAGCATCAGACGTTTAATCTGAGGGCCATGGGTTCGAGTCCCATATCGGGCTCAAGAAAGACAGCTTTAAAATTATCGTGGTTTCTGCAAATTTAACAAGCTATTGGGGAAGGACATGACACTATGAAGTACGATCTTAAGAGATATTGTACCTGCCGAAATAGCTCAGAAGGGAGAGCGTCAGACTGAAGATCTGAAGGTCCCTGGTTCGATCCCGGGTTTCGGCAAAAAGACGTTCCTAAATTATCTGACTTTTTTTAATGACACTAAGATAATTACTAAGAAGATGACAATCTTATTGACGCATGAGATTCCCAACCTCCGTGCTTTCCGGTTAGCTCAGTTGGTAAAGCATCAGACTTTTAATCTGAGTGCCATGGGTTCCAGTCCCATATCGGGCTCAAGAACGACTGCATTATCATGTTCGGGGTTTCTGAAAATTTAACCTGCTATTTGGAAAGGACATCACACTTCGAAGTAGGTTCTTAAGAAATACAGTATCTGCCGAAATAGGTCAGATGGGAGAGCGTCAGACTGAAGATCTGAAGGTCCCTGGTTGAATCCCGGGTTGCGGCAAAACGTCGTTCCTAAATTATCTGACTTTTTTTAATGACACTAAGATAATTACTAAGAAGATCACGATCTTATTGACGCATGAGATTCCCAAACTCCGTGCTGCCCGGTTAGCTCAGTTGGTAGAGATTCAGGCTTTTAATCTGAGGGCTATGGGTTCGAGTCCCATATCGGGCTCAAGAGAGACTGCATTATCATTTTCGGGGTTTCTGGAAACGTAACAAGTTATTTGGAAAGGACTACACACTCTGAAGTACGATCTTAAGAGATATTGTACCTGCCGAAAAAGCTCAGAAGGGAGAGCGTCAGACTGAAGATCTGAAGGTCCCTGATTCAATCCCGGGTTTCGGCAAAAGGAAGTTCCTAAATTATCTGACTTTTTTTAATAACACTAAGATAATTACTAAGAAGATCACGACCTAATTGACGCATGAGATTCCCAACGTCCGTGCTGCCCGGTTAGCTCAGTTTGTAGAGCATCAGACTTTTAATCTGAGGCCATGGGTTCGAGGCCCATATCGGGCTCAAGAAAGACTGCATTATAATTTTCAGGGTTGCTGCAAATTTAACAAGCTATTTGGAAAGGACATCACATTCAGAAGTACGATCTTGAGAGATATTCTACCTGCCGAAATAGCTCAGAAGGGAGAGCGTCAGACTGAAGATCTGAAGGTCCCTGGTTCAATCCCGGGTTTCGGCAAAAAGACGTTCCTAAATTATCTGGCTTTTTTTAATTTAATGACACTAAGATTATTACTAAGAAGATAACTATCTCATTGACTCATCAGATACCCAACCTCCTTGCTGCCCGCTTAGCTCAGTTGGTAGAGCATTAGACTTTTAATCTGAGGGCCGTGGGTTCAACTCCCATATCGGGCTCAAGAAAGACTGCATTATCATTTTCGAGGTTTCTGCAAATTTGAGAAGCTGTTTGGAAAGGACATCACACTTCGAAACAGGTTCTTAAGGAATAGAGTATCTGCCGAAATAGGTCAGATGGGAGAACGTCAGACTGAAGATGTGAAAGTCCCTGGCTCAATCCCGGGTTTCGGCAAAACGACGTTCCTAAATTATCTGACTTTTTTTAATGACACTAAGATAATCACTAAGAAGATCACGGTCTTATTGACGCATGAGATACCCAACCTCCGTGCTGCCCGGTTAGCTCAGTTGGTAGAGCATCAGACTGTTAATCTGAGGGCCATGGGTTCGAGTCCTTTATCGGGCTCAAGAAAGACAGCATTATCATTTTCGGGGTTTCTGCAAATTTAACAAGCTATTTGGAAAGGACATCATACTCTGAAGTACGATCTTAAGAAATATTGTACCTGCCGAAATAGCTCAGAAGGGAGTGCGTCAGACTGAAGATCTGAAGGTCCCTGGTTCAATCCAGGGTTTCGGCAAAACGACGTTCCTAAATTATCTGACTTTGTTTAATGACACTAAGGTAATTACTAAGAAGACAACGATCTCATTGACTCATGAGATACCCAACCTCCGTGCTACCCGGTTAGCTCAGTTGGTAGAGCAATTAGACTTTTAATCTGAGGGCCGTGGGTTCAAGACCCATATCGGGCTCAAGAAAGACTGAATTATCATTTTCGGGGTTTCTGCAAATTTGAGAAGCTGTTTGGAAAGGACATCACACTTCGAAACAGGTTCTTAAGAAATACAGTATCTGCCGAAATAGGGCAGATTGGGGGGCGTCAGACTGAAGAGCTGAACGCCCCTGAATCAATCGCGTGTTTCGGCAAAACGACTTTCCTAAATTATCTCACTTTTTATTAATGATACTAAGATAATTACTAAGAAGATCACGATCTTATTGACGCATTAGATTCCCAATCTCCTTCACGCCCGGTTAGCTCAGTTGGTAGAGCAGCAGACTTTTAATCCGAGGGCCATGGGTTCGAGTCCCATATCGGGCTCAAGAAAGACTGCATTATCATTTTCGGGGTTTCTGCAAATATAATAAGCTATTTGGAAAGGAAAACACACTGTGAAGTACGATCTTAAGAGATATTGTACCTGCCGAAATAGCTCAGAAGGGAGAGCGTCAGACTGAAGATCTGAAGGTCCGTGGTTCATTCCCGGGTTTCGGCAAAAAGACGTTCCTAAATTATCTGAGCATGACTTTATTTAATGACACTAAGATAATTACTAAGAAGATCACGATCTTATTGACGCATGAGATTCCCAACCTCCGTGCTGCCCGGTTAGCTCAGTTGGTAGAGCATCAGACTATTAATCTGAGGGCCATCGATTCGAGTCCCATATCGGGCTCAAGAAAGTACGATCTTAAGAGATATTGACCCTGCCGAAATAGCTCAGAAAGGCGAGCGTCAGACTGAAGATCTGAAGGTCCCTGGTTCAATCCCGGGTTTCGGCAAAACGACGTTCCTAGACTATCTGAACTTTTTTTAATGACACTAAGATTATTACTAAGAAGATCACGATCTTATTCGCGCATGAGATTCCCAACCTCCGTGCTGCCCGATTAGCTCAGTTGGTAGAGCATCAGACTTTTAATCTGAGGGCCATGGGTTTGAGTCCCTTATCGGGCTCAAAAAAGACAACATTATCATTTTCAGGGTTTCTGCAAATTTAACAAGCTATTTGGAAAGGACATCATACTCTGAAGTGCGATCTTAAGAGATATTGTACTTGCCGAAATAGCTCAGAAGAGAGAGCGTCAGATTGAAGGTCCCTAGTTCAATCCCGAGTTTCGGCAAAACGACGTTCCTAAATGAACTGACTTTTTTTAATGACACTAAGGTAATTACTAAGAAGATCACGATCTTATTGACGCATGAGATTCCCAACCTGCGTACTGCCCGGTTAGCTCAGTTGGTAGAGCATCAGACTTTTAAACTGAGGGCCATGCGTTCGACACCCATAACGGGCTCAAGAAAGACTGCAATGTCATTTGCGGGGTATCTGCAAATATAACAAGCTATTTGGAAAGGTCTACACACTTCGAAGTCGGTTCTTAAGAAATACAGTATCTGCCGAAATAGGTCAGATTAGGGAGCGTCAGACTGAAGAGCTGAATGTCCCTGATTCAATCGCGTGTTTCGGCAAAACGACTTTCCTAAATTATCTCACTTTTTATTAATGATTCTAAGATAATTACTAAGAAGATCACGATCTTATTGACGCATGAGATTCCCAATCTCCATCCCGCCCGGATAGCTCTGTTGGTAGAGCATCAGACTTTTAATCAGAGGGCCATGGGTTCGAGTCCCATATCAGGCTCAAGACAGGCTGGATTATTATCATTTTCGGGGTTTCTGCAAATATAACAGGCTATTTGGAAAGGACATCATACTCTGAAGTGAGATCTTAAGAGATATTGTACCTGCCGAAATAGCTCAGAAGGGAGAGCGTCAGACTGAAGATCTGAAGGTCCCTGGTTCAATCTCGGGTTTCGGCGAACGACGTTCCTAGATGATCTGAATTTTTTTTAATGACACTAAGATAATTACTGAGAAGATCACGATCTTATTGACGCATGAGATTCACAACCTCCGTGCTGCCCGGTTAGCTCAGTTGGTAGAGCATCAGACTTTTAATCTGAGGGCCATGGGTTGGAGTCCCATATCGGGAACAAGAAAGACTGCATTATTATTTTCGGGGTTTCTGCAAATATAACAAGCTATTTGAAAAGAACTACACACTTCGAAGTACGTTCTTAAGAGATACAGAACCTGCCGAAATACCTCAGATGAGAGATCGTCAGAGTGAAGAGCTGACGGTCCCTGATTCAATGCCGGGTTTCGACAAAAGGAAGTTCCTAAATTATCTGACTTTTGTTAATGACACTAAGATAATTACTAAGAAGATCACGATCTCATTGACGCATGAGATTCCCAATCTCCGTGCTGTCCAGTTAGCTCAGTTCGTAAAGCATCAGACTTTTAATCTGAAGGCCATGGGTTCGAGTCCCATATCGGGCTCAAGAAAGACTGCATTATAAATTTCGGGGTTTCTGCAAATATAACAAGCAATTTGGAAAGGACAACACACTCTGAAGTACGATCTTAAGAGATATTGCACCTGCCGAAATACCTCAGAAGGGAGAGCGTCATACTGAAGATCTGAAGGTACCTGGTTGAATCCCGGGTTTCGGCAAAACGACGTTCCTAAATTATCTGAATTTTTTTTAATGCTACTAAGATAATTACTAAGAAGATCACGATCTTATTGACGCATGAGATTTCCAACCTCCGTGCTGCCCGGTTAGCTCAGTTGGTAGAGCATCAGACTTTTAATCTGAAGGCCATGGGTTCCAGTCCCATATCAAGCTCGAGAAAGACAGCTTTTATGGTTTCTGCAAATTTAACAAGCTATTTGGAAAGGAAAACACACTGTGAAGTACGATCTTAAGAGATATTGTACCTGCCGAAATAGCTCAGAAGGGAGAGCGTCAGACTGAAGATCTGAAGGTCACTGGTTCAATCCCGGGTTTCTGCAAAAATACTTTCCTAAATTATCTGAATTTTTTTGATGATACTAAGATAATTACTAAGAAGATCACGATCTTATTGACGCATGAGATTCCGAACGTCCGTGCTGCCCGGTTAGCTCAGTTGGTAGAGCATCAGACTTTTAATCTGAGGGCCATGGTTTCGAGTCCCATATCGGGCTCAAGAAAGACTGCATTATCATTTTCGGTGTTTCTGCAAATTTAACAAGCTATTTCGAAAGGACATCATCTCTGAAGTACGATCTTCAGAGATATTGTACCTGCCGAAATACCTCTGAAGGGAAGGCGTTAGACTGAAGATCTGAAGGTCCCTGGTTCAATCCCGGGTTTCTGCAAAACGTCTTTCCTAAATTATCTGAATTTTTTTGATGATACTAAGATTATTACTAAGAAGATCACGATCTTACTGGCGCATGATATTCCGTGGCTCCGTGCTGCCCGGTTAGCTCAGTTGGTAGAGCATCAGACTTTTAATCTGAGGCCATGGGTTCGAGTCCCATATCGGGCTCAAGAGAGACTGCATTATCATTTTCGGGGTTTCTGCAAATTTAACCAGCTATTTGGAAGGACATCACACTTTGAAGTAGGTTCTTAAGAAATATTGTACCTGCCGAAATAGCTCCGAAGGGGAGCGTCAGACTGAAGATCTGAAGGTCATTGGTTCAATCCCGGTTTTCGGCGAAACGACGTTCCTAGATTATCTGATTTTTTTTAATGACACTAAGATAATTACTAAGAAGATCACTATCTTATTGACGCATGAGTTTCCCAACCTCCGTGCTGCCCGGTTAGCTCAGTTGGTAGAGCATCAGACTTTTCATCTGAGGGCCATGGGTTCGAGTCCCATATCGGGCTCGAGAAAGACAGCTTTATAATTTTCATGGTTTCTGCTAATTTAACAAGCTATTTGGAAAGGAAAACACACTGTGAAGTACGATCTTAAGAGATATTGTACCTGCCGAAATAGCTCAGAAGGGAGAGCTTCAGACTGAAGATCTGAAGGTCCCTGGTTCAATCCCGGGTTTCGGCAAAAAGACGTTGCTAAATTATCTGAGCATGACTTTATTTAATGACACTAAGATAATTACTAAGAAGATCACGATCTCATTGACGCATGAGATTCCCAATCTCCGTGCTGCCCAGTTAGCTCAGTTGGTAAAGCATCAGACTTTTAATCTGAGGGCCATGGGTTCGAGTCCCATATCGGGCTCAAGAAAGACGGCATTATAAATTTCGGGGTTTCTGCAAATATAACAAGCTATTTGGAAAGGACTACACACTCTGAAGTACGATCTTAAGAGATATTGCACCTGCCGAAATACCTCAGAAGGGAGAGCGTCATACTGAAGATCTGAAGGTACCTGGTTGAATCCCGGGTTTCGGCAAAACGACGTTCCCAAATTATCTGAATTTTTTTTAATGATACTAAGATAATTCCTAAGAAGATCACGATGTTATTGACGTATGAGATTCCGAACCTCCGTGCTGCCCGGTTAGCTCAGTTGGTAAAGCATCAGACTTTTAATCTGAGGGCCATGGGTTCGAGTCCCATATCGGGCTCAAGAAAGACTGCATTATAAATTTCGGGGTTTCTGCAAATATAACAAGCTATTTGGAAAGGACTACACACTCTGAAGTACGATCTTAAGAGATATTGCACCTGCCGAAATACCTCAGAAGGGAGAGCGTCATACTGAAGATCTGAAGGTACCTGGTTGAATCCCGGGTTTCGGCAAAACGACGTTCCCAAATTATCTGAATTTTTTTTAATGATACTAAGATAATTCCTAAGAAGATCACGATGTTATTGACGTATGAGATTCCGAACCTCCGTGCTGCCCGGTTAGCTCAGTTGGTAAAGCATCAGACTTTTAATCTGAGGGCCATGGGTTCGAGTCCCATATCGGGCTCAAGAAAGACTGCATTATAAATTTCGGGGTTTCTGCAAATATAACAAGCTATTTGGAAAGGACTACACACTCTGAAGTACGATCTTAAGAGATATTGCACCTGCCGAAATACCTCAGAAGGGAGAGCGTCATACTGAAGATCTGAAGGTACCTGGTTGAATCCCGGGTTTCGGCAAAACGACGTTCCCAAATTATCTGAATTTTTTTTAATGATACTAAGATAATTCCTAAGAAGATCACGATGTTATTGACGTATGAGATTCCGAACCTCCGTGCTGCCCGGTTAGCTCAGTTGGTAAAGCATCAGACTTTTAATCTGAGGGCCATGGGTTCGAGTCCCATATCGGGCTCAAGAAAGACTGCATTATAAATTTCGGGGTTTCTGCAAATATAACAAGCTATTTGGAAAGGACTACACACTCTGAAGTACGATCTTAAGAGATATTGCACCTGCCGAAATAGCTCAGAAGGGAGAGCGTCAGACTGAAGATCTGAAGGTCCCTGGTTCAATCCTGGGTTTCGGCAAAACGACGTTCCTAAATTATCTAACTTTTGTTAATGACAATAAGATAATTACTAGGAAGATCACGATCTTATTGACGCATGAGATTCCCAACCTCCGTACTGCCCGGTTAGCTCAGTTGTTAGAGCATCAGACTTTTAATCTGAGGGCCATGGGTTCGAGTCCCATGTCGGGCTCAAGAAAGACAGCATTAGCATTTTCTGGGTTTCTGCAAATTTAACAAGCTATTTGGAAACGACATCATACTCTGAAGTACGATCTTAAGAGATATTGTAGCTGCCGAAATAGCTCAGAAGGGAGAGCGTCAGACTGAAGATCTGAAGGTCCCTGGTTCAATCCCGAGTTTTGGCAAAACGACTTTCCTAAATGATCTGAATTTTTTTAATGATACTAAGATAATTACTAAGAAGATTACGATCTTATTGACGCATGAGTTTCCGAACCTTCGTGCTGCCCGGTTAGCTCAGTTGGTAGAGCATCACACTTTTAATCTGAGGGCCATGGGTTCGAGTCCCATATCGGGCTCAAGAAAGACAGCTTTATAATTTTCGGGGTTTCTGCAAATTTAACAAGCTATTTGGAAACGACATCATACTCTGAAGTACGATCTTAAGAGATATTGTAGCTGCCGAAATAGCTCAGAAGGGAGAGCGTCAGACTGAAGATCTGAAGGTCCCTGGTTCAATCCCGGGTTTCGGCAAAACGACGTTCCTAAATTATCTGACTTTTTTTAATGACACTAAGATAATTACTAAGAAGATCACGATCTCATTGACGCATGAGATTCCCAACCTCCGTGCTGCCCAGTTAGCTCAGTTGGTAAAGCATCAGACTTTTAATCTGAGGGCCATGGGTTCGAGTCCCATATCGGGCTCAAGAAAGACCGCATTATAAATTTCGTGGTTTCTGCAAATATAACAAGCTATTTGGAAAGGACTACACACTCTGAAGTACGTCTTTAGAGATATCGTACCTGTCGAAATAGCTCAGAAGGGAGAGCGTCAGACTGAAGATCTGAAGGTACCTCATTCAATCCCAAGTTTCGGCAAAAGGAAGTTCCTAAATTATCTCACTTTTTTTTAATGACACTAAGATAATTACTAAGAAGATCACTACCTCATTGACGCATGAGATTTCCAACCTCCGTACTGCCCGGTTAGGTCACTTGGTAGATCATCAGGCTTTTAATCTGAGGGCCATGGGTTCGAGTCCCATATCGGGCTCATGAAAGACTGCATTATAATTTTCAGGGTTGCTGCAAATTTAACAAGCTATTTGGAAAGGACATCACATTCGGAAGTACGATCTTAAGAGATATTCTACCTGCCGAAATAGCTCAGAAGGAAGAGCGTCAGACTGAAGATCTGAAGGTCCCTGGTTCAATCCCGGGTTTCGGCAAAACGACGTTCCTAAATTATCTAACTTTTGTTAATGACACTAAGATAATTACTGAGAAGATCACGATCTTATTGACGCATGATTTTCCCAACCTCCGTGCTGCCCGGTTAGCTCAGTTGGTAGAGCATCAGACTTTTAATCTGAGGGCCATGGGTTCGAGTCCCATATCGGGCTCAAGAAAGACAGCATTATCATTTTCGGGGTTTCTGCTAATATAAGAAGCTATTTGGAAAGGACATAACACTCTGAAGTACGACCTTAAGAGATGTTGTACCTGCCGAAATAGTTCAGATGGGAGAGCGTCAGACTGAAGATCTAAAGGTCCCTGGTTCAATCCCGGGTTTCGGCAAAAAGACGTTCCTAAATTATCTGACTTTTTTTAATGACACTAAGATAATTACTAAGAAGATCACGATCTTAATGACGCATGAGATTCCCAACCTCCGTGCTGCCCAGTTAGCTCAGTTGGTAGAGCATCAGACTTTTAACCAGAGGGCCATGGGTTCGACACCAATAACGGGCTCAAGAATGTCTGCATTGCCATTTGCGGGGTTTCTGCAAATATAACGAGCTATTTGGAAAGGACTACACACTTCGAAGTAGGTTCTTAAGAAATACAGTATCTGCCGAAATACGTCAGATGGGGGAGCGTCAGACTGAAGAGCTGAAGGCTCCTGATTCAATCGCGTGTTTCGGCAAAACGACTTTCCTAAATTATCTCACTTTTTATTAATGATACAAAGATAATTACTCAGAAGATCACGATCTTATTGACGCATGAGATTCCCAATCTCCATCCCGCCCGATTAGCTCAGTTGGTAGAGGATCAGACTTTTAATCTGAGAGCCATGGGTTCGAGTCTCATATCGGGCTCAAGAAAGACTGGATTATCATTTTCGGGGTTTTTGCAAATATAGCAAGCTATTTGGAAAGGACATCATACTCTGAAGTACGATCTTAAGAGATATTGTACCTGCCGAAATAGGTCAGATGGGAGAGCGTCAGACTGAAGATCTGAAGGTCCCTGGTTCAACCCCCGGGTTTCGGCAAAACGACTTTCCTAAATTATCTGAATCTTTTTTAATGATACTAAGATAATTACTAAGAAGATCACGATCTTATTGACGCATGAGATTCCGAACCTCCGTGCTGCCCGGTTAGCTCAGTTGATAGAGCATCAGACTTTTAATCTGAGGGCCATGGGTTCGCGTCCGATATCGGGCTCAAGAAAGACTGCATTATCATTTTCGGGGTTTCTGCAAATTTAACCATGGGTTCGAGTCTCATATCGGGCTCAAGAAAGACAGCATTATAATTTTCGGATTTTCTGCAAATTTAACAAGCTATTTGGAAAGGGCATCATACTCTGAAATACGATCTTAAGAGATATTCAACCTGCCGAAATAGCTCAGAAGGGAGAGCGTCAGACTGAAGATCTGAAGGTCCCTGGTTCAATCCCGGGTTTCGGCAAAACGACTTTCCTAAATTATGTGATTTTTTCTTAATGATACTAAGATAATTACTAAGAAGATCACGATCTTTTTGACGCATGAGATTCCCAACCTCCGTGGTGCTGGGTTAGCTCAGTTGGTAGAGCATCAGACTTTTAATCTGAGGGCCATGGGTTCGAGTCCCATATCGGGCTCAAGAAAGGCTGCATTATCATTTTCGGTGATTCTTCAAATTTAACAAACTATTTGGAAACGACAACACACTTCCAAGTACGTTCTTAAGATATACAGTACCTGCCGAAATAGCTCAGATGGGAGAGCGTCAGACTGAAGATCTGAAGGTCCCTGGTTCAATCCCGGGTTTCGGCAAAACGACTTTCCTAAATTATCTGACCTTTTTCTTAATGATACTAAGATAATTACTTAGAAGATCACGATCTTATTGACGCATGAGATTCCCAACCTCCGTGTTGCCCGGTTACCTCAGTTAGTAGAGGATCAGACCTTTAATCTGAGGGCCATGGGTTCGAGTCCCATATCGTATATGGGTTCGAGTCCCATAGTATTTTTAAAGGCGCTCACTGAAAGACGTGTCTAATTTCGCTCCGTTATAATCGATCTAAATCTTGAAATGAATGTGGAGGAAACAAGAATAAGTCTTCTACATGGTATATCTTTTAATGCCAAAGGAAAATTAGTATGGCTTGGAACGTTTCAGCATTTGCAACAGTTTGTTGAAGATATACTGAATTTGTCAAACGGTGTTTGGGATGGCCCTGGCGGCCATGATAAACGATTCAAAAGTGAAAAGATTGATTTAAGATGGTATCCAGACACGAAATCGATCACACTAAGTGGAACGCTTAAAGAAGAGATTAAAGCTAAATTAGAATCATTGGCATGGGTCTCAAAAAGTTTGGCAAATGCTGAAGATCATAATAAGATTGCTGACGACCATAACGAAAAAGAAATGCATACTAATGATGAATATAAGCCTACTGACAAAGACCACGACCTGTCCCTGGAGGCTTTTAAAAATCAACTTCAAGTTCTTAGCAAACAGGTCAATGAAAATGAATCTGCCCTCAAAATTATCCTAAACGAGCGTGCTGAGAAACAAAATTGGGCTGATGATCAGAAATTGGTTAGTGAATTAGCAGGCCTAAGAGAGGAAAATAACACACTAAAAAATGAGAACTTACGCCTAAAGAATGAAAACAATGATCTAAATGAAAGAATAAATAGGGAAAAGGGAAAGACCAAAACAGCCGAGGAAGAGAGAGACAGCATGATCACTGCTATGCGCCTATTAGTTGCAGAGTCAAATACAGTGATCGAAAAGAGCCAATTACCGAAGCATAACCCCGAAACCGAACAAAGCGGGCCCAATGGAGCGGATGAATGCACAACACGGGCACAGATGAAAGATGCCCTAAAACCAAGCATTCAAATAAGCAACAATAGACCTACTACATCAAACACTGACATAGGAAATAACGAAGCCGAAGAACCTGAGATAGACAGCGATGATCAAGTTAAACATTCAACCCATATCCCAACTCATAATCGTTATACGCCACTTAGCGTAGAAGAAGAAACTACCCAAAGAGAAACAGTGTATAAACACTCTGAAAGCAAATCGAATATCGTTCTCATCGGCGACTCTATGGTCAAAAATATAAACCCTCGGAAATTGTCAAGAAAACGAGTTAACAAATTTATATATCCAGGCAAAACAACTGAGGAAATTGCTTCTGAAATCCAAAATATAAGCGTACAATCACCTACGAGTACAACTCATGTTATTATTCACGCAGGAACAAACAATCTCCCGATGGACTCGAGCAGCAAATGTGTAAAGAGTGTCAAAGGCTTATGCGCTCGAGTTAAAGAACGATTTCCTGATGCTAAGCTAGGGCTCTCAAGTATAATTCAAAGAAAAGACATTGACGTATCAGGAAAAATTGATGAGGTAAATACTCAACTAGAACACCTATGTAATGAACTAGGTTATACTTTTATTGAAAATTCAATCATAGATGAATCTAGTTTAAATGGCAGTAAACTGCACTTAAATACAAAAGGGTCTGCTCTCTTAGCAACGCGTTTTATTAAGTCCCTGAACCCAAATAAGCAAGTACACAATCAGGCAACTGCTGCTGGTACTCATAGCCCATCGGAAAATTTTCTGAGGGATTTGTTGAACTTGGTAGCTCTAACACAGACTCCAATGCCACTACGAAGACGAACTCGTTAAATTGTTATTCTACTAGTACTAGTAATAATACTAACAATGATAACCCTACATCTGTGAATCCTCTTAACGAAATTGCTAACTCCAAAGGTTTTCGAATTGCTAGTCTCAATATAAATAGCCTCTTGAAACATATCGATGAGCTTCGAATAATGTTGGAAAAAAATCCTTTAGATGTTTTAGCGATTAATGAATCTAAAATTGATGAATCCGTTTATGATAATGAAATTAAAATACCAGGATACGTTACGTGCAGAAGGGATCGCAACAGACACGGTGGGGGTGTTTTGTTGTATATCAGAAACTGCTTTTCATTTCGAACGCGCAATGAACTAATTCCTAAACATCTTGAGATGGTGTGCATTGAAGTACATAGACAATATGGTAAATCCTTTTTAGTTTGCGCTTGGTATAGACCACCGAATTCAAATGTGAATTTATTCGACAGCTTTGAAAATTTCATTAAACAATGTGATGTAGAAAATAAAGACTTAATTCTTCTAGGTGATCTAAACTGTGACTGGAATAAATCTCCGGTGGACAATCATACACAAAAATTAAAAAGTATTTGTTCGCTCTACCAACTTAAGCAAATTATTGATGTGCCTACAAGGATCACTAAATCATCTGCAACTCAAATTGATCTAATTCTAGTGAATAATTCTGATAGTGTTTATAGTCACGGAGTACTTGAAATTGGAATATCGGATCATAATTTAATTTATGTAGTTAAAAAAATGGCTCATCATAAGGGTCAACGGATTTCCAAGGAAGTTCGAAATTTTAAGCATTTTAATGAAAGATTATTTTTGGAAGACCTATCAAGCATTCCGTGGGAATATGCAAATAATTTTAATGATCCAAATGATAGCTGGTTTGTTTGGAAATCCTTATTTCTTGAGGTACTTGATAGACACGCGCCAATTTTAAGGAAATATATTAGAACTAAGAGAATCCCATGGATAACTGCCTCCATTAAACAGTTAATGCGAGAAAGAGATTTTAATAAAGCAATGTTCAACAAATTTAATTCGGAATTACATTGGGAAAAGTTTAAAACAATTAGAAATAAAATTAATGCTGAAATTAAAAAACTTAAGGCTAACTATTATAATACAAAAATTTCTGAGTGTTTACTGAATAAGAACATTAAAAAGAGCTGGTCACTTATCAATAACTTGTTAGGAAAAGATTCAAAATCTACTATCATTAATGAAATAAGGAGTGATAATAATGTCTTCACCGACAAAGTTTCAATTGCAAACCAATTAAATGATTATTTCGTTAGCATCGGTCCTTCCCTAGCTATTGAGATAGAAAAAAATGAACGTAGCTTTCAGAGATCGGAAAATAGAGACTCTAATGATTGGCTTGATACAACTTTTCGTTTTTCTGTTATAAGTGATGAGCAAGTTCTTAACAATTTAAAACAATTGGTAGTATCGAAATCGACTGGAATTGACAAAATTCCAGCTAGGGTTCTCAAAATCTCAGCTGATATAATTGCCCCATCTCTAACAAAAATTTTTAATCTTTCATTACGTACTGGCATATTTGTTACTGATTGGAAATTAGCACGTGTACAGCCAATGTATAAATCTGATGACAGAAGTAAATGTGAGAACTATCGTCCAATTTCTATTCTTCCTGTTGTTAGTAAAATTTTCGAGAAGGAAATTTTTAAGCAACTTTATGACTATTTATCTGAAAATTCACTTCTTTCAAAATTTCAATCTGGATTTAGACCCAAACACTCAACTTTATCTTTACTTATCCAAATGTGTGACAAATGGTTAGAAAGCATGGATGATGGCAAAATAACTGGCCTTATTTCAATGGACATTAAAAAAGCATTTGACTCTATTGATCATGAAATTTTAATGTCTAAAATGAAAAATCAGTTTGGTATTTATGATAATGAGTTAAATTGGTTTGGTTCTTATCTGACAAACCGTGAGCAAGTCTGTTGTATTAATGATCATTTCTCTTCCCGTAAAACAATAAAGAGTGGAGTGCCCCAAGGATCAATTCTTGGTCCTTTGATGTTCCTATTATATATATATCAATGATTTGCCAAAATATTTAAAATATACTACGGCGGGTTTATACGCCGATGACACACAGATATATGCTTCATCTCATAACTATGATGAATTGGTAGATCTATTGAATTCTGATTTGAAAAATATTAGCAAATGGCTGTCGGACAACAAATTGCAACACCATGCTACTAAAACAAAATTAATGTTTATAGGCTCGCCATATAATATTTGGAACAAAATTGGCAATAAATTGGTGATTTTTAATAACAAACCATTGGTTCGTTTTCGGTCATTTAAGTGTTTGGGAGTTGAACTTGACGAACACCTAAGTTGGGAAACTCACATTAACTCAATCTGTAAAAAAGTTAGTGCAGGAATTGGAATATTAAAACGTACTAGATCATTTGTCCCAAATGAGATCTTGCACACCATCTACAAAGCATTAATTCAACCATATTTTGATTATTGCTCTCCCCTTTGGGATAATTGTGGGGCGTTACTAAAACAAAAATTGCAAAGATTCCAAAATAGAGCAGCAAGGGTTCTGACGGGAGCAAACTATGATACCAATTCCTCTGAACTCCTTGAATGGCTCAATTGGAAAAATCTCGATACCAGATTTAAATTCAACAAGGCGGTTATGGTATACAACATCCTTAGAAATGGCACAGCCCCGTGCCTTCGCGAAACATTTTCTGCACGGAGTGACCATAATGTTTATAATTTGAGAGGATATGATACTGACCTCTCAATTCCAAAACCTAAAAAAGAATTTCTAAAAAGGAGTTTTAAATATAGAGGAGCTAACTTATGGAATAGTCTGTCTTATGATGCCAAGAGTGCTCCTACGATTTATACTTTCAAGAGGTTAATCGAAATCGAAAACTAGTACTTATCTATTTAAATACGTCTTTAAGCAGTTATCAATAGTGTGTGCTGTTATATTGATCTAGTTTGTTATTCTTTTTTTTTCCTTTTGTATATAGTGTAATTGGTAAATAGTAATAGTTTCTTCTTGTAAATATATAGTGTAATATAGTCAATAGTCTTGTTAATTTAGTATAATATAGTGTAGTAGACGCCCCCCATGAAAACCAGTCTGTAGCTGATGGGGCCAGCGTCTTAAAATAAGTTTTAAATACAATACAATACAATAACTACCATAGGCATTATTTTCTGTAGTTAGATTTAGGAAAGATTAGAACTTCTATAGACTGAATTTGGTGAACAGATGAGATTGGTAGTCACATGGGTATAGTCATCGTCCCCCCCTAATTTCTACCCGGATTTCATCTTTTTACAAGGGCAGTCCATCAGCCTATTGGGGGGGGGGGCTGTTCTACAACCGTGAGGCGTGATTGTCGATCAAAAAATGCTCCGTGAAATGGGAATTAAGGATGTCTGTTTCGTGAACTGTGATTCTGATTTGTTTATTCCGATCTATTTTATAATAGTGATAATGGACATAATACGCGATAATAATTTATATGATCGATCTCACTCGATTGCACAAGAGTAGAAACTTCGGAGGCCTTTCGGAGATCGTCGGACGTACTCATCATTCAAACTTGTAAGTAGTTTTTAACTGCCAGGCAGAGAAGAGAACTTAAAGCGTAGTACTGTACCATGCATTAAACATAATCTTAAAGCTATTATTATTATATTATTTTTATTAGAGTCTCGTTATCCGTGAAATGTGAAATTGCTTTTTTACTATGGCACGTGAATTGTGAAACGGTATTGTTTTGTTGTGAAACGTGAATCATACCCCCCCCCCCCTTTCCCACCCTCATTAATCGATGTCGAATTTACAGAAGTGTGGGACTTTCAGTGTTAAGATTGGGGTTTTTAGGGATACCATTAAGGTAATTTGTGGATAATTGAATTATTGAATTCAAAGTTGTCAGAACTGGTTTGTATCGGTTTGTATTTTGCATGTATACTTCCGGTATTGTTAACCAAGGCAGAACCGAAACACTCAACAGAAAAAAACTAAGGGAAACTGAATTTTTCTTTCAATATAGAGTATTGCTAATTTAGAATTTTTTGTGCTCGATATTTTTTTTTGCTGGTGTTAGTGATGTTCGATTTTTTTTTCTTCCATTCGAGACATGCTCCATATTTTTTTTCGGATTTGCGCCCCTCCCCCATGAAAAATCAAATGGTCCGTCCCTAAATGTACTTCGTTACTGTACTTAAGTACAATTTTTGAGGAGTCAGAATGTAACAAAGTAAACTTTTTCTGCAGTACTTTTACTTGGAACGAAGTCGTTTTAAGAAGTAACGTTTTACTTCGTTATTTTGCTGTAATTTTGTGGCGAAGTATCATTTCGTTACTTTCTAACTTTTGTTTAATTTTAAGTGATTTATTTCTGATTTATTTTAATTTTTGGATTGGTAATACGACCTCTACACGCGTCTGGGATCTCTCGTTTGTGGCTAGTTACTTATAAGCATTATTTATTTAATGGATTTCTTATATCTTCAACGGGGTCTTGAAAGTAAACCATGCCGTGAAATATTGTATATTCGGTGCACGCATATAATGCGTGTTCGTGCTGTTTTGTGTCTTTTGTATGGCAATCCATTGGAGAAGCCCTCCCCCTCCCCCTCCCCTACACGCTACAGACAATAGTACTTTTACTTTGTACTTCAAGTATTTTTTAAGGATACTTCGTACTTTTTACTTAAGTACGTTTTGCTTCCAGTACTTTTTACTCTTACTCAAGTCGTTTTATTGTTAATTACTTCTACTTTTACTCGAGTACAAATTCAAAGTAATTTAGGCACCACTGGTCAGGAGTGGGTTTATACTTGTGCCTGCAAATTTAATTATAATGCTTATCACCAACCTCGTACCCAGGGCTAGTCGCGAATTGACTTGCCCTGGGTACGAGGTTGGCTTATCACCTGTTCGCCTCTATCGACCGATATTTGGGTTATGCGCTAGTCAATTGAAACCCCCCCCCCCCCGGAACAGGGCGGGGATTAACGCTATCTTAATGCTGTAATAATGCACCATTTCCCCCGGGGTACAGGGTAAATAACAAGTCAATTTATTAGCCGGCACAATAGCGGGGACTTTAACACGCGGCTGATATGAAAGTGGACTGGAACGAGTTTATCCTCGTGGCAACATGGCGGAATCTTCGAAATCAGAGAATCAGGTTTCCTCATAGTTTTTCTTAAAAAAAAGGGAATATATTTTCACTTTTTATATATATTCCTGATGATGACTGCAAGATAGTCGAAACGTAGATTATTCAGTATCTTTTGATGCGGATCAAAGTTTAAGATCAAGAATTGCCTTCACATGTTGTGAACATTTTATACTTCAACGATTTCCCATTTCCCAAGTCATGAAAATTTGCAAAGTGCCGGGGCCATAGGGGCGGTAACTTTAACAGTCAATGGTCGGGGGGCCGGGGTTTCAATGGACATTTGCATTATAGACTAAATTTTGATCTAAACAAGTCTAGACACAAATTTCATCACAGCTTGAAAGAGCATCACAAAATTAGTAATATTCCGAAGTTTCGTTGCGAAATGTTGTAAAATGCGGATAATATAGCCTTGCGAAGTCCGCATTTTACAACATTTCGCAACGAAACTTTGGAATATTACTAATTTTATTACTTTGGAATATTATTAAACTGCTCTATTGATATATTTTATTTGATCATATCCGTGTGAGTCGGCCTCAACGGCCTTTGATCCTACTAACTCCCCTGAGATAGGGCTTTTTGCTCGAAACGTCGCGGAAGTAATTTCTTCTGTTTGATATTCTACCTGCCTCGTACCTAGCCGTCTCTTTGTAAAAAAACAGCGATGCGCGTATGCCGAGTTTACATGAAGTATTATAGTGGCGACAGAAATGCGAAGGGGTTGATGGGAAGAATGCACTTGACGCACCCTTCCCAACAGCCCCTCGCCTGCCGGCCTGAATACTTCATGTATTATATTTAAAATTTTAAAACGCCTGGGTACGAGGCAGATATTCTACGGGAAATAACGTCGCGGCCAACGGTGGACCCCCATGCAAATATATAAAATTGAATAAAACATGCACTGGTAGGCCTTGTGAGAAGCTTGGGCTTGAATGGTTCCTTGGACTGAAATCTACAGTCAAACCATAGACTTTACTCCCACAACGTAAAGCCATAGACGTTTTAAGTCGGGCAGATTCTACTTACAAATCGGGCAAATTCTACTTTAAAAATTGGGAAAATGATGAAAGGGAAGCGCGATGCATATTAAAATTATCGAAAAAAGGAAGAATTTGTATTTGTCGGGCCCATATCCGTTCCGTGGATCCGTTCCGCATTTTAACCTAACCGTTTATCGCCTTTAGATTATCGGGCAAAATTTGCTTGCATGCAAAAAAAATTGTAGCGGCGACTTTGTAAAGTACGTGAACCACGGGATGCCTGCGGAGGACCCTAGGGCCCAGGACACACTACACAACGATAACTTGTAAACACACGATAATTAGTGATCGAAAAAAATTATGTTGGTGTCCACACCACAACGAAAAAATGACCATAAAATATTTGCTAGTACATTGGCCCGAGCCTCAATTATAGAGGGTCAGAAAACTTGCCACAGGTGGCCACCAAAAGCAGGAATTGGTGAAATTTGGAATCCTTTTTTGGTAGACATGGTAGGGAAAAAATTTTGTGATTTTTTTTATTTGTCATAGTCGGGAAAATTTTTTTAAACACCTTATTTTTAAGGAATATGGTTCGAAAAATTTTTTATCTCACCCCCCGCTCGCCAACCTTTTTCGGGGAAAAATAGGGCCACACTTAAAAAATTTCACGGGGGGCCTCAAGTCTTCTAACATGCAAGCCGTCAACACGTTGTGTTCGCACTGCTTGCATGCATGTCCCAATTTGTCAACAAGTTTGGAACAAGCTATTAACAACTTGTGTCTTGTAACAAGTCTGATGACATTATCAGCCTTGTGGCAAGGTTGTTCCAACAAGTCCGATACAGTCCTGACATAACAATATTGTTACAACCTTGTGTCGTCAACCTTGTAACATTCTTGTTATATCATGACTATATCAGACTTGTTAGAACAACCTTGTAACAAGTCTGATAATGCCATCACGTTTGTAGCAAGTTGTTAACAGCTTGTTCCAAACTTGTTACAACTGGGAATACGCAGTGCGAAGACAACTTGTTGACAGCTTGTGAACAGATTTGTAACAATTTGTTTGCAGACCTGTAACAACTTGTGCGTTTTTACGCGTGTACCTTGCTGGCAAGTCAATTTGCGATTGGCGATAACACGTTGGTTATCTCCTCGTCTTTCTCGTTTAAATAGAGAGCTCTGACGAATCAAGAGGTTTTCTTTACTCCTTTAGTGTCGCAAGTTATTTTCACACCCGCTTCTGTTAGTAGTTTACGCTCTACTGATCTGATGCAATTTTTCGCTCTGTGTGGCATTGATGCACCATCCAATCATACCGAATCATACACTGTACTGAGTGTAGCCATCGATTCGCCGTGATACAGTCGCTGTATAATTATACCGTCTAAATAGTATCTTAAATGAATGCTGGTAAATAACATCAATTTATATATTGCGTGGAATCTCAATGATTTTCTCAATATTTACGTCTGAAATGTTTATACATTTTAAAACAACACTGTCTCGCTCCTTCCTAGCTCCGTTTAATGAATATACGGTCAAAATAATATCAGCACTTAACTGAATGCCCGTAATGCATAACATCAATTTATATATTGGGTAGAATCTCAAAGATTTTCTCATAATACTGTCAACCTCAGTTGTAATACACTCTAGTCTACACGATTTCACACCGCCACTCAATGGTCACAGCTCGTCTATGCTCGCCATTGTAAAATATATTATATGAGAGGACGTGTATTTATTTATTTGTTTTATGTTGCAGGGGGGCAAATCATATAATAACAAGTGCTTGAAATGTAACAGTAATTTGGTTAAAACTTCTCTAAATGTTGGATAAAATAAGTAACATGTACCATCATGAATATAAATACAGATTTTTATAATCTATAAACAGCAATAAACAGCTATAAACTATCAACCTCGTTCCCAGGGCTTTTGTATGAGGACGAGGGAGAGACGAAAGCCCTGGGAACGAGGTTGATAAACGATAGTTGGCCGAACGTCGCGAAGCTCTAGAAAACGTAATAAAACGTAGCCAGAAATCACGGACATGACTATTCTACTTCCTTACTAACTTTGCATATCATTAATACATAACCCGTCGAAATATAGCTTCGGTAGTAAACAGTCATTATATTACGCGATGCTTTAAATCGCAAAATCAGAGAATATTGGCAGTCGTTTGCAATTTGCCTCGATTGCTGGTTGCAGAACACGGTCTGTTGAAATATCGTGTAGTGTTTGCCTGGTGTAAGTTACTACCTTTTCTGCATTTTCGTTTGTTTCTAGTAGCAATAGTGCGGTATTCTTATTTTGAGTTAAACAGACAAATTCCGTAGAAACTAACCTCTGTACAGATACTGAAAATGCAGAATGGTCACTAACTAAAGTCAAGTCAACATTACGCTAAATGCTTCGACAGACTTTGATTTATAGCCAGCAACTGAGGCAAGTTGCAAACAACCTACCATATTCTTTGATTTGGGGATTTACAGCATCGCGTAATATAATTTACTGTTTACTGCAGAAGACATATTTCAACGTGATATGCAAATTACGAAGGAAGTAGAATTACACTATTACGAAGGAAGTAGCATTACACTATAGATCCATCGATCGGTCACTGGATTTAATTTTTCTCATAACAATAGTGCAAAGCAACTTTGCACTAAAAACAGAAAGAGTGCTCCATGGTCAATACCACGTCTCTGGAATATCGAATAGAAAGTTTCTAAACTTAAAAGACATACAGCCAAAGAGTTTCACGATCTTTACCGTCATATATATGGAAGAAGTTATTTCGCTGACCTCAGAATGACATTTCGTCAAAACTTTTTTCTTCTTTAACGATTTTACTCGTCTTGGAGAACTTCTGAAAAATCTCTGTTTGTATAGATCATATTCGAATGACCTTGGTAATCTCTTAGTCGGAAAACAGTTAGTCAACAAGCAAAAACTAAACGATCAACATTCCTCCTTTTTTCTCGCATGCAAATGCTAAAAGCCCTGCGGACGATATAGACAATTAATTATACAGCTATTATATGTTTCTTCATGTTTATGCCTTTGCAGCTGGAAGCTGGCTTGACATCTGACCTCTCACTTTAGCAGACATAGTGTCTATGATTGCTGAAAAAGAGAAAAAAAAGCGGGATTATCTCGATATTAAGGTTAGACTAGCCACATAAATTATATTCCTTGATTCTCATCACTACTCTTTGAAAATGTCGAACAGGCGGGAGGTTTATATTTTATATTTATATAATTTATATATCAACAAATAAAAAATAATTCCTAACATTTAATATTTCCCTGATTTCCGAAGTGAAGTTTCACAAACCGAAATGAACATACTACATTACACATTTCTGTCATCTCCAACGTATCTCCACAAACAATGACTGAACCCTTGAACTGAATGCGAATTTCCTTTAAAATGCAATGCAATTTCTTTCAAGGTTCTGTTTGTTTGAAATTAGCAGTTTAAAATTACACTAAAAACCCAATATAAAATATAAAAAACTTAATTGTCTTGAAATATTTTGTCGGACGGTACATTCATATTGTGTAATGATATGAAATATAAAAAAATTTCACGAGGCTCTTAAAATACAGTCGGGCAGTGATGAGAATCAAGGAACTTATTTTATGTGGCCCTATAGGTGTTTTATGTACTGAGGTGAAATTATATTTAAGATGATGCTTTGTATTGCTTTCTGAGCGTGTTCAATTCATATGTAGATTATCAAATGAGGGGGGAGGCGATATCAGCTTTTCGTTTGAGGGACGATGTCATAAATGTCACGAGTGAATTGCTTTGAAAATGAATATCCGAACGAAAAATCCCAATTTAATCCCAGTTAACCTGCAAACCTTGTCAAAATACCACCCTAAAATAGTAAGGCGGACGCGAAAAAGCCGAGGAACCAGGCTGTCGCAAACACTGATAATTTTTTTTACGGAACTCATGCAATCATAAATTAAAACATGTTCATATTGTATCAATGTATCATAATACTGGATCATGTCGTATTTTTACAATTCCATTTACCTTGTCGTATTCTATGCTTCTCGATTAGCCCAGGTTGAACTTTTTCAATCTGCTTGGTAAGGAATTCTATTTTTCGTAGAAAATATTTTTCAGCTCCTTCCAAGGACTGCGTTATGTACAAAAACAAAAAGAGGCATTGGAAATTGGTAAGGTAATAAGGTACAGTACAAATGTATGGTCCTTCTACATATCTCGATACACTCTGGGGCCGGTTGTACTGACTAAGGATAGATACTGGATAACGCTATCTACCCGATTAAGGGAATACCAAATAGTTTTCCGTATGTTTTTCAAGCCGCAGGCCAGTGTTTTTTACGTTTTCCGAAAGTCGTGCAACATCCCAAGTCATGGATGAATGACCCTATCCTGCACGGAAAACCATTCACTGGAAAAAAGTGAAATTCATACTGTGGAATTTGCGATTGCATCACTAAATCCATAGTATATCCATATTATACAGTTCTTCTGAAATGATATAATAACTTATTTTGAAGATTTTCGTTTGCTCACTTTGTTTCTGAGATATTTCAGTTTGTTTGGCATGCAAATATCCGTCAATTTACGTCACAAATGCATAATGATCTAAAGTAAAAGCTTGTATATCGTATATCACTATCGAGTTTAATTCATTAAAATGAAGTTTGGAGTTGTGGGAGGATTACATGTACCTACCTTGCTTGCAAAATAACCAGTGCCAATATCAACTAGAACATTATCCGTGCTTTCCAGTTGACCTGGAACATAGAGCTGACACATGTTAAGGATAAATGAAGAATCATTTATCGGAATTCAGGCCATATTCCCGATACAAGTTCCCACAAAATTGCCCTCACTATATTTTCTTGTATTGCAATGTTAGGAACGTACCAGTAGAAAAGTGATGAGGGGTGGGAAATTTCGGATTTTTTACCGAATCTTAAAGGCTTTTTTCTTAGCTTTCCTTCTTGCATGATTTTTCTTCTTCTTCCGTTTTCCCTTGCGCAATTTCTTTTTGTTTTCTCCCCACCCTTCCCTCCATTTTTCTAATGGTCCATCCTCATTAATGGAAGGTTCAGGTTTTACTGGATGAATTAAATAAATAACCATATAAGGCTGGACTTTGGTGGAAATAGTGGAGGAGGTGGGAAAACATTTAGGGAGGTGCAGCGGTCTAGCTCACGACTCCCATGGAAAGTTAGAGCTTCTGTAGAACGGGCCAAAGTCAACGACGTGACGTATGCATATAGTGTACATATGAATCAGTGTATTATTGCATTATGACTGTACGACTCATCCATTTTGCCCTTCGTTACAATTGCTACAAAGTTTCTTTCAAAACATTGCATTAAATGGGTATTTGACACAGAGATGAATGGCTATCACTGTTTCAATTTTACAGAAAAAACTTTCTTACGAAGTGTAGAACCTAAGCAACCATCAAATTTTCACATTAATCTATCATTGAAACTTTCCCAAGGGGAGGTGCATGACTTTTCAGGGGAGGTGCAAAACGATCTCAGGGAGGTGCACACCTCCCCTCAAAATCTGGCCATGAAAATAACGTATCATTATAATCCACTAATATATGACTCAAAATAACCAACCGCTCGCCTTCTAAAAGTGACGATACCAATATTCAACCTTGTCCAAATATACATGTTACGTACATGCTGTACAACGTTTAACAAAGCTTCTATTTCGAATCAATGTTAATACAATATTAATCACTAAGTCTTCGCTCGCAAGAACATGCATGTGCTCTTTGGAGTCCGTAATACCAATGTCAGCGTTGCAGTGATTCTACTTCAAGTTTCATAAATATAGCCAAATATATCCCCTCCCGATATATGATAGATCATGTTTTCACTGAGAATGTCTTGCATTGCCGAGCTTAAGCAAGCAACGTTTCTGTCAACACGGACGTCAGATTGCCAAGCGGGGGCTAGATTAAAAGCTGTGTTTGTATCAGTTTGTAGTAAATTTCAACACATATATGACAAAACATAAGACTTTTAAAGTTTTTTGCTTCCCTGCACGAGCGCTATGTTGCAACATGCCGCCAAAATTAGTTATACCAATTTTCGGGTGACGTCCGTGTTGAGAAAAACGTCGCTTGCTCAAGCTCACTGCTGTCTTCATGACACAGTTCATTACCATAACACCACATTGTTATGGGGGTGCTGGTGTTAATAAGGTGAATGAGCCTCTACTCCCCGAAGGGTTTGGTCAAAGATTGTAGACAACCAGAATTGACCTTGGACTGGATAATTGTTGATATTATACTCTGACTCATCTAAGAATTGTTTAGTAGTGTTTAGGTTGTCCCAATACACACACCCGTCTGAATATTAGCTTCGACACTCAGGATTCTGAGTATTTTTTACTTTACGGACGCATTTTCTTTATCTACACTTTTCATCTTCAAAACATTGTTCTTTTTCATGTTTTCAAAGACTGGCAGAGTGGAGTAACTGACTACTGATCATTGCCCGTCACCTGTTTACTACTCTCCTTCATCAGGCTTATGTTAAATTTATTGTTACAAAGGATACCGATGCACTTAAAGGCACCAACACTTCTGTACCTATTAAAAACGGAGAGATCTATTTAAGGCTTGGCCATTACATATCTTGGGGGGGGGGGAAACTCCCCAAAATCATGAAGAGTGCAATTTGAAAAAAATCATGTCGAAAAAGGAAGGTTCAAACAAAGCTCCAAACTTAAAAAAGTTCTTGGAAGGAAAATTTCCCCTCCACCCTCCCAGGATATCTAATGGTCCACCCTTATCAAAGAGTATTTCTTTTCCTGAATCCGTTTACTATGAAAAGTGAAACCAAAGATTGGTAATGATTGACCGATAATCGGTATCGGGCAGATTTTTGTCTTATCGGTAGACAATCGGAATCGGTAGAATTATCTTTATTTCCGATTGTCTAAAACCGATTGTGGAGAGAATACGCACTTTAAAAATGATATGCATTGCACGTTGATACACGTCACGTTGTGTTCTAACGCAATATCAGTATGTTAAACTAATGCGTGAAGCGTGCCATTTATTAACGGTTTTAACGATCTATGGTTGCAGTGACATGTTATGTTGGAAATTAACGTTAACAAATCTACATGAATGACGTCACCTTTACTTGGTCGATTGATATTATGACGTCATTATAAAATCGGGATCAGGTATATTGTGGTATGAATAAGCGGTAATTGGTAATTTCCAATTGCTGCACAATCGGTCAATCATTAAAGACTGGGGAATTGGATGTCACTTTCATACCCTCACGAAGTTATTATTAAATTGCCATCCAAATATTACCCTCACGAAGTTATAAAATCAGAATTGACCACCATATAGTAGCCATTGCCTGGTTTAGGATGGATGAAAAATCGATGGATATTCCTTTAATTTGCTCTCTTCAAAACGAATATTCGATAATACTAACGTTCTTTTCTTTATCGCTTTGTAAGAATCTGGTCGTTAGACAAAATAAGACTTTTCCTGTAAACGTGCTGTCAGCTGTTAAGAGGGTTTAGATTTAACGTTTAATATCACATCCAAAGTTGAAATGCACTCTGGATATATCGCTTTGCAGCTGCAATGTAAGTTCAGGCAACCTGACATGGAAATAACTTAAACAACAAAACATACAGTCATGTCTCTTCGTTTTCTGTAGTCATGAGATTGAGAATATCTTGAGCCACATTAGATAATCACAGGACCTGTGAGGTGTCTTGCACCCCCCCCCGCACCTCCAGTTTATATGTTAAACAGCCCTGTTCTTTAACAGTGTTGAACATGTCCCTACCTTTCTTTTCACGTAATTTCTTGACAGCTTCCTTTGAATCAACAAACTTTTGCTGAGCAATTTTCAGATGACTTATTGACTCTGATAAAATCCTTATTTCCTAAATTTCCGAAGCATCATTGGAATATAAATACAACATTAAGCATACACAGAGTAAAATACAAAATAGGACCTATCAGGGGAGGAAGTTTAACCTCCCATTCCCTCCATGCACTTTACAGGTATAAATTAAAGCATATAGGGGTAATTGCGGGATGAAAGGGACAAATTGAAGCTTCCTACCTACAGTGGTCAAACATTGTGCGGGTGGAAAGAACGGGTGAGCATGAAAAACCGTCTGCTGGTTTTCCATATATTTTTCATTGCCAGTCCATTGGTGGACTGGATGGAAATATGAGATTGGCAAAAAGTTATTACTGTAAGCTGACGTCATAATTTATTTTATCTGTTGCATCACAACATTACAATGTGGGTGTGTAAATTGCAACTGCTTTTGACAGGTTGCCACCCAGAAGCTACTATATTTTGAAAATTTATTTGGAAGTTTTCACTACCCAAAAAACTTGTACAAGATTTGTAAAGGCTCATTTACACGGTACGATTAGTTGTATACGATTCGTACCCTGGCGTATGTGATCGAATAAACACGCGTACAAACCAGGGTTGCCAGATTACTGAATAAATAAGCCAAACATTGTTATAAACGGCCCTTTGATGTCTTTGTTTCGAACAAAGAAAACAAAGGTTATGATAATAATATTTGGCTTATTTATTCAGCAATCTGGCAACCCTGGTACAAACGTCACATTTCAAATTTCGCCATTAGCAAATGAGCAATAACGTGGCATTAGCACTCGTTTTCATTCGTCAGAATGACAATCGTATACATGCAACAAATCCTATCGTGTAAATGGGCCTTAACGAATTTGTTCACCATTTAAATATAGTTACTGTATGTAAGATCAAAAATACTGTAGTTCAAGAATATATCAGGATAAGTACATGTCCATGTATTTAACACCAAGAGGGTCTGAATTTTTTTTATTTAATTTTTTAAATGCAAACTTCTAGTATCCCATCTGAGAACCCAGTATCCCACTTCTGGATACTTGTTACCTCTCATTGTTATAATTTCCAATAACAACAGTCAACAGTCCATAACATTGTCTATAACAAAGGCTTGTTATTTTGAAGAAGCAGACTCATACTGTAGTATTCAAAGCTATTGGGAGACTGCCAGAGACATTTAATATTATCCTAATGTTCGAAATTTTGTAATATACAAATCATTTGCAGTTTGACTGTCCAAAACCAAATTTTAGTATCCTGTGGTTTCCCGGATATTGCAAATTTCAGACCCCGTCACCCTAACTTATCTATCAGCCATTCAGGGCAACAAGTCAGGGCAAGTGAGTCTCCGCTGTTACTATACATTCACAATTTATTACAATAAGAATGGTGAATTTGTCCCACAAGCCAATAATTGCCATTGCTATTTCAAAATTAATTCTAAATGCTGTCTCATCTACAAACACGATATCAATTGAACACAAACATGTTTAAAATTACTATGTCAACTTTGCATGAAGTTTATAATAAATTATCTCAAAATGAAATACCATAAAAATTGAATAACATTAGTTACATTTGCCAATAAGAACTTTATAAATCTTGTACAAGTTGTTGCCCAACGAAAATTTCCAAATATATATTTTTAAAATATTGTAGCTTCTGGGAGACAACTTGTCAAAAATGGTTGCATTTTGCTCCAAGCAATTTGTACATCAAAAGGTTTTCTCAAAGTTCCCAAATTTAAGTTTCAGCTGACATTTAGACAGCCTGCAGGCAGCAAAAGTCACTGAAGTCACACTCTCAGATCTACCTTTTTGTACAGCTTTTCTGGCTCACTTATTGTGCACAAACACAAACATGGAAACAGGTGAGCTCCAATAATTGTGAACTCATTATGACTACCTGGATGTCGATTTCATGTCAATGAAAAATATATGGAAAACTGGCAGAAGATTTTCCCACCTGCCCATTCGTTCCACCCAGTGCCCCGTTTGCACTAGGCATAAAAAAAAATACCTGTGGTTCCGGTCTCATATCGTGAAAAAATTAGGGTCGGTAGGTCGGAAATAAATTTTTTTTTTAAATATTTTTTTCATGGTTTTGGCGGTTTTTTGTTGGGCGATTTGCAGTAGAATCTTGACATCAATATTAACTAGAGATGCGTATTTCCTATGGACGAATTTAGGCAATTTGGTTCAATAATTAGTGTGGCAACAGACACCATTTTGGCACGCTATATGAGCGGCCCGCAACCACCTGGAGAAAATAGGGTCGCACAGTCAATCGCGTTGAAAAAATAATAGGGTCGGCAGAAAAAAAATAGGGTCGGTCGGGAACCGGAACCACAGGTATTTTTTTTACACCCTAGGTAATATTTCCACCCACAAGTCCTCCCACCAAAAAACGGTTGCTACACAGGCTAATGAGCTGAAAAAATCCGACATTTGACATAAACCAAAGGGCAAATTTAGAGTCATAGGCTGGCGCCCCAATGGCTAACAATAAACAATTCTGTCTAGATACACTTATACGTGCTTGATGTAATTTGCAAATCATTGTTTGATTAATTTGTATTAACGAAGTGACTATATGACCGGCAGCCGGTCACGGTTTATCAAATACTAAATAGCCGGCAGTCTAGTGACTATAGTTGAATATAAAAACTTTTGTTTGCGTTAACTTTTACCGAGCTTGCCGTTAGCTCATACGGCAAGGGCGCTGCGTGCGGAAAGTTAAGCGCAGTCGGGGTCGCGATGTGTTTTGTCTGACTTAGCAGTTTTTTCTTAAAATTTTTTAAACTTTTTTTCCCGACTTTTCTAACTCTCAAAAGGTTAGGGTTAGGGGTTAGGGTTAGAAAAGGGTTTGGGGTTGGGGATAGGTTTATCTTATAAAAATTAAACTTTAACAATAGTCACTAGACTGCCGGCCATTTAGTATTTTATAAACCGTGACCGGCTGCCGGTCATATAGTCACTTCGTTGTATTAAAATACCAATTGAACCAAACAATATCAATTTAATAGTTAATCGCTATTGACTTCGAGTTGACTTATAAGTATAAGGATCTTTATTATTTATAAGGTACACTGTGGTTTAAAGTAGGACTATAAAAGACTCAGGAAGCTTTCTCACAGAACGTGATTATCTCATTATCACAAGGAAAATATTATAGAACACTTAGAAAATATAGCAAATGAAAGATGAAAGCAATACCTCGTCAAGTTGGGCCTTCAAGCTGTCTAGTTGAGGTAAAGGAAGCTGAGATAATTCCACAGATTGTGGTCCTGCTGCTGATGTGGACGCCATCTTGATTAAGCCTGCGTCGTTTGGTAGCTACTTCATGTTACTTCATGTATGCCTTATTATGGGCAGTGTGGTATGGGGTCCCGGGGAGAGAGCAAGAGGTCCTGGTCATTCAGATCAGTGGTCCTAGTCCTACACACATAAAAATCTCACAACTTGTCAACAAGATGGGTTCGCAACAGCTTTGTAGGCTGTAGCAAGCCGCGTTCAACAAGTTGTAACAATGCTGTTATTTTATCAAGTTGCTACAAGGTTGTCATTCACAACTTGTTGACGAATCGCATGACAATATTTAAACAAGTTGTTGGAACAACTTGTAACAAGTCTGTTGAGTTCAACAACCTTGTAACAAGTTGTCAACAAGGCGTTGATAACTTGTCAACAAGCTGGGAACAAGCGGTGCGAATACATCCTGTTGACAAGTTGTTGGAACAGCATAGCGACAAATCGGCTGCAGGTTTGTTCAGGGGCGTAGGAAGCACCTGGAGTTTGGGGGGCACCGGCTTGTAGGGGCACATTACTATCGGAAAGGGCACCTAAAAAATTTTTCCCGGAAATGTTGTCGACGGGGGGGGGAGGGGCGGGGGGGAGAAATTTTTCCTGAGGAAAATTTTCCGTCGTATCATACCGAAATTTATGTTTGTGACCTAATTTTTAAAAAAAATTTGTAAATTTCCACACAAAAACGACACCTATTGTTTTAATTTAGTATTTACAGCGACATTAGCTTCTACAAAAGGGGCACTTTTCCTCACAAAAAAGGGCACTTTTCAACACAAAAAGGGCACTTTTTATCACAAAAAAGGGCACTTTTAGTCCTTTAAAAAAATTTGGGGGGCACGTGCCCCCCGTGCCCCCGCTTCCTACGCCCCTGGGTTTGTTACAACTTGTGCGTTTTTACGTGTGTAGTCTGCAACCCAGACGTCATTTCCCACGTGACGTCTGGGTTCGCAGACTAAAGAGGTCCCGACATAAATATTGAGCATATACTCCGGGAGCTCTGCTCCGGGAGGTAGTCTGCGTAACAGGCGTTTAGTGCGGGCGGGAGAAGAGAGGGCATCGCAGGCTATCCGGCAGGTGAATAGTGCTTTTCGCGCAATTTGATTGGTTACACAGCTCCTGAAATCCTTGATTTAAGCCTGTCTTCCACTTCAGCGTACCGTAACATTTTCTTTTGTGTCGAAGTCATTAGTTCTACACCTCTGGTTCCACACTACCGCTCAGGAAACAAAGAAATACGCTACGTTGCGGTACGATACGATTAAAGTGGAAAACTGACTTAATTCACCTACTGTACGTACGGATCAAATGTCTTCCCGTTCTATTCCGGTGTCAGGAAATTTCCTCCCCCCCTCCCATTTAAATTTGCTTACCCTGGGCCATATTTCCCCGGAAACTTGTAACGATGCTGTTATTTTATCAAGTTGCTACAAGGTTGTCGCTTCACTTACAACTTGCTGACAAATTGTTGAATTGCAGTACGATAACAAGTTGTCAGACAAAACACAACCCAACCGGCGTTTCACTTTCCGCACGCAGCGCCTATACCGTATACTCTAAAGCCGGTTTCCATTAGGCGGAATTTTGCGCGCGGAGCGGAATTTTTCTTTGTCTTTTCTAATTAGTTCCACCCGAGAAATCACAAGACAAAGAAAAAGTCCGCTCCGCGCGCAAAATTCCGCCTAGTGGAAAACCGGCTTAACGGCAAGCTCGGTAAAAGCTAGCGCAAACAAAAGTTTTACATTTAACTATAGTCAGTATATAGCCGGCAGTTCACTAAATACCCGGCTGCTGGCAGTATAGTCACTTTGTTTATATTTGATGACATGACAAAGAATTAATGTTCAGATTGCAGTTTCTTCTCCACCGCAATCAACTGTCAGATCAGTCAGAAAGCCACCATTGCTTATAATAAAAACAGAATAAGAGTTATGTATGAAATGGGTACAAAATTGCCGAGGTAAATACTGTACCCACATTTATAAATGTATTCTAATTGCTAAATGAAAAATACATACAATCTGTAAAGAAATTTTATTAACTTTAACTCAGCTTATGAAGCAATCCTATAATCCTAACATGTCCTGTGACTAATGCACCATATAACAAAATTTTAACGTAACATAATAGTTGTGAATGCTGTGACTATACATAAAATGTACCATATGTAAACAAAATTTTGACATCCTATACATGAGTAGTCAGTATATAATTTATGAATAGACAATCGATATTAATATTAAAAAAGCATGCACGGTTACTCACCTAAAAGCTTTACGATGTTACTTTGGGCAATCTTCTAAGATATAACAAAAAGTTTTTATCGGAGAATTTTGACTTATATACATAGCCATGCAGTCCGCCAGAGCTGCAGAGCAAAATATAAAATACTCGTCATTCTGTAGAAAGCCGCCATCTTTGTACTCGTCCTTTCCTGTATGTTTATTTCCCTTTTTAGTTCGCACACATGTATATATTTTCACTATAGCACGCCACAAATTAAGTTGTCCGAAAATATACAAATTTGGTTACGTGGCAGTATCATATTACTAATCGCAGTAAAGGTGGATGGATTCGTCCGAATCGTCCGGCATTTATATGACTACGGTTCTGCGGGCGACGTTTACTTTGATTTGAAAGAGGTTTTGCAGTTTGGAGATCTACCACTCTACCAGGTAAGGCCACCCTGTATTGTAAAAGTCTACAAGACCATTTGAAAGAAAACTACGGAAGACCGACTATTCTCAGAACGCCAGAATCCGTGTACTCTCTGGATGTCTGTATATATATTTTCGGGTGAAACACTAACTTTCTTATGATAACACACTTACACACGCTATAGGTCGCTATATAACGCGGTTCAGCGGTTGCTCTCTGTCATTTCAGTATATTGGCATTTGGCAATATGAGGAGGAATGAGGAGGAATGAGGTATGAGGAGGAATGTTAAACCAAACAAAATCCGCTGGACACCATGAAATAATTCTTGATCAACTCCTTCGTAAAATGAGGGTAAAAGCCCGGGTCTGGGGGTTCCTGACTAGGTGCATTAATATACGTCAAACTATAAATTCGTGAACACAAATGAACATTGTTTGGCGTTCAGTATTGTATATCATAAATTTACATTGTTGTTTATCATTGAATGACATCAATTGTTCATCACAGTGTATAGTGTGTACCTAATGTTTACTATTTTAGGCCAAACCATAAAGACATAAAGTTCTGTTTCAGGCAAGTCTGTCGATTCAATTTTTTTCTTCTGACCCCGGCCAGTTGTACGATATCCACTGAATAGTCTTTATAGTAATTTTTTCAACTGTTGAAAAATTAAAAATATAAAAATAAACGTTCTCTGACTAAAATTTTTATTTAAAACGAGCTTCCGACTACCTAACTGTAGTCTTCGACGGGTAAAGCGGAATCAGTAAAGTACTGATTCCGCTTTACCCGTCGAAGACTACAGTTAGGTAGTCGAAAGCTTTTTTTAAATAAAAATATTAGTCAGAGACAGAGAACGTTTATTTTTAATTATCTCTAAACCTGGCTACGCTATCTCCATATTTTTTGTTGTAAAAATACTTGAAAAGAATAAAAGAAAACCAGGGCCGTAGCGAGGGGGGTATTGGGGCCTTATGAAAAATTGCCACAGTCATCTAGTAGAGATATTACACAGACAATATAATGCATACAAGTCAATGATACGAAAAGTATAGGTTCGTAAAATATTTGTTTGCCCAGGCAACTATGCCAGAGCGAGCTTTATTACATTTCACTTTCAAAAGTGCCATGTTCTATCAAAATCAATGCATGGATCTCGATCGTGATGTGGGATATACTACAATAAAAGTCCGGACCACCAATTTTATTATCTGTAGCTATAAAGATGATCTATCAAATTTCACTGCTGTTTTTCCTTAAGGTTGTGTAATGGCAACAATAATTGCTATTATTGCTAAAAGTATTGCTAAAAGTAATGCAGTTTGAATCCCTGCAGTATAACTAAATCTGTTCTTGTCACTTTGCATTTCTTTGATTCTTTTCTCCAGCTCATCAATATTGGCAATGGGAAACTTAGATTCTGGCAGTTTATTAATATAATCAGTCTTGCTTGTGTTGTAATAGAGAGCAGTGAATGCCATCATTGCATACTCAATGTAGACATGGAAGGTGGCATTGTCAAGAACGTTGGTCTTGCAGGAATGAACAATTTCATTTCGTAAGAGTCGTAGTTGATCAATAGCTAAAGCAAACGTTTCATCTTGAACTCCAGATGAGCTGGTCACTGTAGGACGAAATAAATCTGGCGGTGCTACTGAGCTCCTTAAATACTTGTCGTATAAGGTCTGCCCTGTAGCCGGGTCTGTAAATGTTGATGCAAAAATCGTGGCTTGAAATAATTCAGTACAGTCCCACTCCTCATACGATTTACCTGTTGGTATTTTGGGCGAATGTCCGGAATGTCTCTCTAACCTATGAAGCTGATTACGCACAGCAACCGAATCATCCCAAAGTTGAGCTGGAAATTTGTTGTTCCACATCGTCTTGAATACCTGGCGCATAGCTTTGGGAATTTCGTCGAGAACAATTAAAGCAAATTTGAACCAGTTCAATTGTTGTGGTGAATATCGTGGTCCTGTATCACGTATATTTTCAATTGAAAATCTATGTCTATAAGATAAAAATCGTATATATTAAACATCGGGAATTTGAATACGTACATTATGTTTTTTAGACCGCGGAGCGCATTGCAGTCAAAAATTGGTTTGAGCAAGGTTGACGATATATATCACAGAAATTAAGAGACTGTGCTGGTTATCAAGAGCTGGCAATGACTATACAATTACTTTATGGTTTCCGTGTTTGGATGGTCTGATCCAAACACGCGGGAATGTTGCGAGAGTTAAGAAAAGCGCATATAAAATAACAACTTCCCGTGTTAAAATTTCACTTTAAAAAACTTTCACTTTAAATTTCCGTGTTTGGATGGTCTGATCCAAACAGGGGTTTCGACCAATCAGAGCACGCGTCATATTCATGCTGTAATAATTTATTTCTGAAGATATATTAATATTAACAGTCTTACAACTTTCCTGTAGTGTTCGGATTTAAAACTATCGATCAACGCTCGTCCACGCCACCTACATTTGCTAACGTCAGTCTCTATAACGTCGGTCTCTATATTCTCTACACTATTCCCCTCTAAATTTAATAGATAACAAAGCTGCAAAAATGCAGTACAATTTAGTAGATAACTAAGCTGCAAAAATGCAGTACAGTCCGACATATATGTATAGCTAAAGCTATTCATAGTCCCGTAACCAAGCTGGGTTTTTTCTCGTTCGCGCTGGCCTTTCCGGTGGGGCTTGTGACTGTCCCTCGTTTCCTTCTACTGGTTCTAGTAATGTCTCGTCGCTACCGTCTCTCTGATTATTCTGTTCCATTGAACTCAATGGCCCATCCTGTTGTAATTCGTCAGGTAAATGTTGTACGTCTTCTTGGACCTCATCAGGTAAATTTTGTCCGTGTTCCTCCCCGTTAATTGCCCGACTTGGTCTACTTTGTCTCAAATTTCTTCTAAAATACCTCACTGTCCACTCATCCTCATCATTTCCTCCGTTGGTTGGGGGTTCCGTTTGCGGGGTTTGGCCACTACGATTCTCCACGTTTTCTTTTCTCGTTTCGGGGGTTTCTTTCGATTGCAGTTTCGTCTCGTTTGGTGGTCGATTAGGTAGACTTTTCAACGGTCGTTCAATGTAATAATTTATTTCTGAAGATATATTAATATTAACAGTCTTACAACTTTCCTGTAGTGTTCGGATTTAAAACTATCGATCAACCCTCGTCCACGCCACCTATATTTGCTAACGTCAGTCTCTATAACGTCGGTCTCTATATTCTCTACAATGCTATGTTATAATGTATCATTAACCCTAAGTTAGGGTTAGGTTAGGGTTTAGGTTAGGGTTAGGTTGAGGTTAGGGGGTTAGGTTTAGTATTAGGGTTAGGGTTTAGTTTTGCGTTACGATAGTTTTTCTACGTTATAAAAACGGAAACCTTATTCTGAAGTATACTATCTAGCGATCACCATGTTATAATGACTATTGTCGCAGCGGGCGCATGTATGCTCAGCGTACCTATTTTTCTGTACTGTTGAAATGTTGAATATACCCAATCTAGATGTGCATCGTATGGTCTAGGATGTAAACACCAGACGGGCTGGAGGGCGAGAGTCCAGCCCCCGAGCAAAATTGCGAGGCCGCCATTTGGAAACATTTTTACCATTACTCATACCTAGCGTATTAGCGTCCTATTGGCTACGAGGAGGTGCGTTCAATCTCGGATCCACCTGCCGACGTATGTTTAGGAGGGGGGCTTCGAGATTGATGTTTTCGCCGGCGGCCATTATGAAGCGTTTTGAACAAATTTCAGACGAAGATTTAAATAAAATAAAATAAAATTAATCGTTTTTAATTGTTTTATAATTATTATTTTTTTTTATTTTGTTTGATGAATATTCAAAGTGGGAGAGAAGAAAGATTGCCGCCGAAATTTGTTCGGCACGGGCAGGTTTATATAAATCTTGCCAATGTTTTCGCAGAATGTGTGCATTTTCTCTTTTCAAGAATAAGGGAATATTGTATGTTTATTATAGTACAAAGCATGTGCATTATATTTTCATTTGTTCAGTTGTAATGTAAATTTTATATCTTGCAGTGTTTTAAATGTTTTGGACTGATTTATGATCAAGTAGAGTTGTTATCTGTTAATTGACTATTTCAAACGATTAGCAAATCTTGATAAGATAGATCCCAAAATGCTGAAAATGGTACTTTACCGAATCTAAATTTTATAAATTTTCCGGGGTAGCATACCCTCGGACCCTCTTTCCCCTACAAGTTCATTGTACTATAATTTGTACTATAATATCATGCATAGATAACAAACAAACTATATTCGAACTAGAAAAAGGTATATTTGCTTTGGCCCATCCTGGGATTTCTTGAATTTTGGATATGTTTAATAAATAAATTCAAGACCGATTCATGATCATAAAACATCTGTCATACCTCCTGTATATAGATGTCTTTGTTTTATTCACCTCTACCATGTTTTCAATCTCCACCTTCAGTCCTTCGACTTTAATTCCAGCCTGCGAAAATTCTGCCTGCAAGCGGTCTTTCATCATTCCAGATTCATAATCTGTTAAGACCTCCAGAAATCTCTCGTCTGTAAAACAATGTAACTGAACATGCAAAGAACCTTCTTTGATATCTTTAACGTCTTGGTCATCTCGTTCACCGCCAAGACCTGTTTTAACTGCAGTCTCGATTAATGGTTTAAATAATTTATAACCAACGTAAAGAGCAGCTAGTGTAGTCACAGTTTCCGTCAGGCGATCTACTATTTCCACACTGTCAGTGCCAATGGTGATTGAAAATTTACCACCCAAAAATTCACCTGTAAAGGTACCATATAGAGCACCTGCCATTCAAACAATTTGGTCCTATAAATAGAATAGAAAGTGGTCAAATGCTAACCACTATTCTTGGGTTTCATATGACGTCACAAAGTGACGGGGGTCACTCTGAGAACTGTGTTTTGTTTTTGTCTAAAACAAAACACAGTTCTCAGAGTGAGTCGATTGTTCGTTTTATGTATTAGCCTTGTGTTTGGTGAAATACATGGAATTTCGTATCATTTCCTCACTCCAATACAGCATAAACATCAATACATTTGAGGTTGACCCCCGTCATATTCACTGCATAATGCCGTAGGAACCCAAGAATAATAGGTTATAGTTAAGGTTTCAATTTTGGTGATTGTGTCACAGGTTGTGTTCTGAACTACTGACAGTACATAAAAGATAATTGTTCAGTTTTAATTATATGGGAATGAAGCTATACCCGTATAGGTTGCATCATGAAGATTGAAATTGCTAGTTGGTTTTGCTCGCGTGTCCTTTTTAGACTTTGTACTGACTCTCTTTACATTATAATTCGTTTGCACTCGGTTTTGTTTGAAACTAAAACTTAAAAGGTTTTCGTTCCTGTTCAATTATAATTAAGAAGCTGTTCAATTATATAAAGAAGCTTTAAATATAGCGGTGCTTATCTTCTAACCGAATAACCTTCCGCTTGTTAATATGTTAATAATCGGGTCTGCATGGATTCAGTTAATCATATCTTTATCTGGGACACACCATCGTGGATTGCAGTAGCTTTTGATATATAATGTACATATAGTACCGGGTGTCCCAAAAAAATTGCGCTGTTTGATTTCGTGTAAGGTAAAAACTATAAAAGCTATTACACTGAAATAAATTTTATTGTATTGAGGAAAGGCTAACTTAGATTTTGATGTACAGCCCAGGGGTGGAAAAAGTATCGGAACCTGGGAACTTAGTATCGGAACCTGGGAACCTAGTTCCCAGAAATTGTTTTGAGTTGAGAGATTTGCAGAAAATTTTCCAGAAAATATTTTAACATTTTGAGATAATCTGTTTACTCAACTTACAAGTTACAACTATTCTACTTTATTTACACTGTACACGCTAACATCGCAGCCTTTTAAATATTTGACAGAAATTAATTATTTTACCCACCCCTGCCATCACAATGAGGTAAAATGGTAAATATATGCTCTGCAACGTTCAGGGCCGTAGGAAGCTCATTTTGATTGGCGTTTAGTACAAACTAAGTTTTGGGACTGTCAAAATGTTTTATAGTATATTAATTTTTTTCGAGTTAAAGAGCAAGGTTTCATTCGGCACGTCCAAACTTCTTCATTTTTTCAAAGTACAAAAGTAAAACTCCTCACTTTGTGCTGCAGAGAGATGTAAAACAGTCGGACCTAATCGGGAAACCAGGGTTGAATCCCAATCATTGTAGTATTTCCATGGAAAAGTGTTTTTGGACCCCAATCGCTGCTAATCTTGTTGTTGTTGTTGTTGTTGTTGCTGTTGCTGTTGCTGTTGTTGTTGTTGTTGTTGTTGTTGTTGTTGTTGTTGTTGTTGTTGTTGTTGTTGTTGTTAGGAGGCGACGCTCTTTGAAAAAACCCTAAGGCTCCATCATTACTTGTCCGATCGGAATGAAACTTGACATAATTATTCTAAGCAATATTCCGCATCGATTGACGCTGTTCGATTTTTCATTTTTGACTTTAGAAGCGAAATACAAGCAATTTTTTACTGTATTCGTAGCAAATAATATATACATATCATTAATATTCAGCAAACATATCAGCAAACGCAAATGATAAGAAAGACATTGTCTTTTCTTTTGTTCGTTGTGAACACAATCACAATAGTCCAAAGCTTCTCAAGAATGTGGACGACTAATTATAACGATTAATTATAAGCGTTAAGACTTAAGTTGACTAATTTAACACGCTGGCTTAGTTTCTGAAAGCGCAGAGGAGTAATATACTCCTATCTGGCTATCATATATAATATTCATAGTCATAGCCGGAAATTAAAATCGCGAACCGTAAAAACAAAGACATGTTAATTTGTTTTATCACAAGCATGCAGTTATGAAGCCATGACTAAGCGAAATGAACTGCATTAACCTATAGCAACAATTCAGATAATTTGTTACCTTAACAATAAGTCCCGTTTCCAGATTTACACTAATTTATATACGGCATGACTAGACACATATTTTTGCCCGGATAAAGTATATCTTGCATGACCAAATTAAAGCAAAACATTTAGCGAACTCAGTCTACGCTGCCATGCAATTTCGAGAATTATTAGTTTTACAAGTGTCTAGTTATTTGTTTATCAAGTCAAAATCTCGAAGGTTTTGAACATTTAACGATTTGCACAAGATCGAAACTGGGTCACGCAGTTCCTGGTCCACTATAGTACGATCGTACTTGTTCTTGCAAATTTTTGCTCAAAAACAAACTTTTGACCGACTTTTTCCTCGAACTCTCCTTAGTCCTTTTGAAAGCTGATTTTCCCGCGCGTCGGCTTCAACGAATCATAGGCCTTCATCATAGAAGTTAGCCTTCCAGTTTACTTATAGTTCAATGTTCACACCGCGTCCACGACAAACAGCACAAAGTCAGCAGTCAGCACTGCATAAACTCTCCTACACAGGCCAGCAACATTACCCAACACAAATGAAGGGAAACAACAGAAACGCAACACATAACTGATGCTTCTTTACTGTTAAATGGATGTGATTGACCGATTGTGCAACAATCGGAAATTACCGATTATTCATGTCACAATCTGCCAGATATCGATTTTGTAATGACGTCATATCAGTCGACCGAGTAAAGGTGACGTCATTCATGTCGATTTTTTAACGTAACATGTCACTGCAACCAAAGATCGTTAAAACCGTTATGATAACAAATGGCTCGCTTCACGCATTAATTTAACATGTTGCGTTAGAACACGTGTATCAACGTGCAATGCATATAATTTTTAAAGAGTGTATTTTCTCAACAATCGGTTTTAGACAATGGGAAATATAGATAATTCTACCGATTCCGATTGTCTACCGATAAGGCAAAAATCGATACTCCCAGAAATTCTTGCAAGAGGTGGAAAGGAAACGAGCAATGAGACAAGAAAAAGCATGAGTCGTCACCTGAGCCTGAGGAGTTGGTAAGAGTTTTTTGATCACGTAGAGCAGCAGTTAAGCTATGGTTACGCTGTCCTTCCCTATATTAAAGGCCTAACAGAACCACTCAAAAGATTCTAGTCCTAGTCTCCTAAAACCCCATGACATCCGAATCACAACGAAACCTTTATAGCCCCTAGAACAGTCATTTCCTTCTGCTAAAGACAGACCATCACCGGAAGATGCAGATTAACGTGGTCACAAGATCAACTGTGCAGATTGCTCATGAAGCTACATTGGCGAAACTGGCAGAGCGTTCAACACTAGGCGAAAGGAGCACAGGAGAAATGCAGAGCTCTATAAAAGTGGTTCAAGTATCGCTAATCACGCTTGGACAAACAACAATAAAATAGATTTTAATAGTGGGAAAATAATTGACACAGGTAATTATCATTCACTTTATAGTATTCTTAATTTTGCTTGGTTAATTACCTGCAAATAACTGCTTGCAAATAATAGTCTGAGCATGCGCATTTGTTAAAAACGTTTCTCAGCTACAAATAATACTCTGAGACAGTGTTTCCACATTGCAGGGAATTTCCTTTTTGCAGGATATGTTACTAACAAAAGGAAATGTTCAGGATGAAGGAAAATTGCAGGAAATCTAGCAAAATTCAGGAATCTAAGGAAATTCTTCAAAAAGAAGCAGACCATTATATTTTCATATGTATTTCGATATATTGATTGGTATTTCAAGCAATTAACTCTCATCATGTCTGCCATGCATGACCACAGTGGCGCCGTGGCCGGGGGGGGGGGAGGGGGTCCATGCCCCGGCCTATTGTTGAGACCCGTTGGAAAATTGAAATTTGTTATGTTGTCGGAATCTATGCAGGTATCCAAGGCGTTTTTTAATACCATGGACTGGTTTTTTGGGCCCCTTCCTCTGTCCTACCACTGAAGAAAAAAAATGGCGTATTGCCCCAAAGCCAGGGCCCTAGGACCTGTATTGAGTAAATGAGTTTAATTTAAAAAACAACATTTTTTGGTGAGCATACTTAAACTAAATATATTGTGTTTGAATGTTTAGCATGCAATTTATTACAAATTGCACCATTAAAACTTTGTTTTGAGAGGCTGAGATTTCTTTAAAATGTGTTCTTAGAATGCAGGAAATGCCATTTGAGAGATCCAAATTTTAACACCCCCCCATAGCTAACTCGTGCCTGCGGTACTCTGGTCACACCTTCGGCGATCGCATACTATCCTGCGGGGAGGGCAAGGAAAATGGGCCCTTTGGCAGTATTGCCCCACCACTGAAGAATTCTTTAAAAATGCACTGCAGGTATCTGCATATGCGAGCGGGAATTTTACTTCTCTTCGTCAGTGTTTGACAATGCGAAACATGTTTGAATAAAAAATATTTTGACGAAATAACGGAAATCGAGTTTACACTTTCCCAATATACGTTTATAGAATAGTCAATAGTTAATTAAACATGACTTCATATATTATTTATGTCGAAAAAAATTGTGTTTGTCGGAAAAATGCTGCCCTTGCCCCCCCCCCCCTAAAACATGGGATCCACGACGCCCCTGCATGACCATGTATGGTGGGTGCATTCCCTAAGATTGAGCCGATCAGGTTATTCATTCAAGTAAGAACATACTCAAATCAATAAACCTCCAATTTCAACCATAATTTATGAAATGAAGCATGCAATCAAGAAGATTTAATTTCACACAATTACCATAGGTGTACGAGACGGGGGAGGCAACTGCCCCTCCAAAAGTTTAATCAAAAATGGAAATTCTGGCAAATCATGAAAATTTGATCCTTCATACAAATTCGGGCAAACTTTCAACTGCCCCCCACCCCCAGGGAAAGCATCAACCCAGTACGCCTATGCAATCACACATGACACATCCCACAATTTTCGAAGAGTCAGAGGATGTGCTAATTAATCTCTTGTCCTGTATGCATTCATTACACTGATGATTGATGGAGACCTGGATTACTTGATCAAACGTTTTTCTTCAAATATATTAATGCACTGTTTTCCAGCGCTACTTCTTATTATTTTGACAGTATTGTGGTATTTATTCTACAAAAATGCCAATGAAACACATCGAAAAACTTTCAGGAATTTTCCGGGAACAAAGAAAGTTACGTAGGGACTGTTCATTATTTATTATACAGAGGGGGCCTGAAGAGAAACATCGCGAGGTAATATTTTTTACAACACCTCCTTCTAAAGACATCTAAGATTTTCAAAGCCCCCTCCCACCTCTAAAGACAGCAAAATATATTCTGAAGTCCCCCCCCCCCCTAACTTTCTATTTTATTACAGGACACACGATGACGAATCGTAGGCTAAAGAATAATTCACCATTAGATGTTTTTATACATGGTAGTCTTTTCAGAACTATGAAGCAAATTTTAATTTATAAAGATATGGCAAAAGTTTATGCAATGTTTTGAAGAGTGTCTTTCATAAACCTAGTGAATAGTGGCAGTTCTGCCAGATCTTAAGGTAACTGTTATTAAATCACTGCTTGAATCCGAAATGGCTTGATAATTTTCTCAAATAAAGAATGTAGTGTGTGATTCCGTTCCTCTGACATCTTCGTCTGATGTCCAAATTAGACCATCATGGTATTAGAGGACTTTCCGCCAATTGGATCAAGGCTTTTCTTTCCAACCGCCCTCAAGTTGTCTCGGTTAATGGCTCCCACTCTCACCCTCAACCTGTCATATCGGGAGGACCTCAAGGAACAATTCTCGCACCTGTCTTATTTCTTCTCTATATAAACGATATTTCTGAGAATATTAATATATGTTTGCTGACGATGGAATCATTTATAGAGAAATTAATAACGATCAGCACCACGTCACTTTACAAGAGGATTTAGACAATTTAAATAATTGGGCTAACAAGTGGCAACTAAATTTCAATTTCTCAAAATGCTACCACCTAGGAATTACAAATAAACGTGCCCCTGAAACATATGGTTATGTGTAATGAATAATCAAATCATTACCAGAGTATCGATCTTCTTACAAATACCTGGGCATTACTATGAACCACAAGTTGAACTGGAACAAACATTGTGGCATCATACTGTATGTAGTAAGGCAAATAGCACTCATGGCTTACTTAGAAAAATCCTTGGTGAATGTAGCACTGCTATTAAGTCAAGAGCCTGTACAGTCTGGAACCCTTGCACCACGAGATTTGTCTTTACACCACCAGCAATATTTGTCTTTAATGACTATTCCAGAACTAGTCACGTCTCCAGACCTGTCAATCTCAGCAACTGATTTATAGGGAGAATTCTTATTTAATTAAACACTTAATTTGGCGAGAGAATTGGCTGTTTGGAGGCAGAAAACTCATCAAAGCCCTTTTCATTAGAGCAGTCAGATTAGTGTCTTGTTCAAACTCTTAGCTACATTAACAGCACAAGAAGCCTCTTGACTAATGTTAAATTGGGCACTATCTTGGACTGAAAATACAACATGAAGACGTGTTTTAACAAACAAATACTTCACTTTTGACTTTCCGAACGTCACAGAATCCAAATTTTCTCCTTTACAGTTTTACTTGTCTCCTACGAAGCCGAGCGTAGATATTTCTCAATAAAATTCAATAAGATCAACAAGAAATCAGGATAATTGCCAGTTGCAAATACCGGGAGAAAATTTCACTACCGGGAGATCACAGGTCAGAACCGGGAGACTCCCGGCTATGTAGGGAGAGTTGGCAGGTCTGCGTCTCTTTTGCCTTTTGCCGTAATTTTATTTTTAATATCGCCAGAGGTAAACTAATCTGTCAAGTATGGCAAGTACGCGATTTGAAAATGTTAGATGACTCAGATGAGGTAAGAAAACAGTGACTAATCGTTGTGATAAACAGTTATTTAAACTTTTTACATGCATACGTAATATCAATTAAACAATAATGAATAGTATAAATAAATTTAGCCTGCGAACAGGCTCACTGGGAGAAAGGTGAGCCTGCACGGAACCATGCGTTTTATTCAATCATCCCCTTTTCGCATCTGCTAAACGCGAACCAATCAGCGTCGACTGCAATAAATAAACTGTCAACTGTCAAATTGACGCAAGGCGTGTACATTGTGCAGCGAAGAAATATAATGTTTATATGAACAATAATACGAAGCATTAGCTGGCCGCACAATATATATATTATTACTCGGAAATATAGAATTCTCCAGAAAGATAATAGATATCAATAAACATACAAATATAAAGCCGAATAAAATACTACCATTGGCATTGAATGTACAGTAATACTTATGTGCGACTGAAAGAACAATGTTCTGAATATTTGAAGCTATTACTAAAATACGATCAGATAGATTGGGATTTGGAATACCGAATACGTCTAAAATTTTACTAACTGTGGTCTAAATAAATGATAAATGAGCATGTATTTATTAATTTCTTCGAAATCACGAGTGTGCCAATAGTGGAAGCCGTATCGACGACGAAATTGTCAGCAGTTTATACAGTATTCAGTAAATAGTATAACGTTTAATGTACGATATATAATTATATCTAAATGACATGCCAGCGAGGATCAACAATATAATTATTCGTACATATTTGGGTATCTTTTGTATGCCTTCGCTTGCTGACTTGCTCACTAGTAAGAATAATCCGTGAAGCCACGACGACCTCAAAATAGGCTACAAAATGTACTATACTATAGTCTGATGTCAATCCGAAGACGAAGTTCAGAATACTATTATAGTTTCGTGTATTGGATTTAAGCGATAGATTCAAGTCATTTATGATAGACGTTTTTGCTGTGATGCTTTGCTTTTCCTTTAGTTTCCATTCCTAGTTTTATTTTGTTCGATAGTCTTATAATATAAAAGTTCAAAATGCTGTTGTTGACATTTGCTATTTTTAGTAATTTTGTCAACGAGTGTAAGCCAATCAGAAGCCTGCGTTTCTATACGAACGCCACTACCAAGAAAACCTATAGTTCCGTGCAGGCCCTCTATTCTTCGCACCGCCCGTAACCCAGGGCCTGTTCGCAGGCTAAAATAAATTAAATATTCATGAGTAAATTACAAGTACTATGTCTTATGTCTAATGTCTCAGTGTGTACTGTGCCTGTTTCGTGTTTATACTGAAATGTTTGTGAACATGCTGCAAAACTGATACTTTAGATTGGAATAACTGTGGCGCTTTGCCACGTGTGTAAAGAAATAGGGGCTGGTCACAGCTGCACAAAATGTAAAAGGTCGGCGCATTTGATTTGTGGACATCCGGTTGGTGAAGAAGGTTACGGCCAAAATGTTGTTTGCTTGTAAAGATGAAGGTATCTGGCTAAAGAATTAATTTTGCCATATCTCAATGGACAATGCAACTAAAAAAATATTGTAAATCTTAAAGTTCACTTAGAATATAAACACATAAAATATTGCAAGTATTTTGCAAAAAGATAACTCGTACAGCTTTATCGATAAATATTATGATTGCACAGGTGCAGGTGACGTGGTTTGAATGAAGTAAAACAAGGAAGATCCTTGAAACGTCAGCTTACCTTTGACTGCGGAAGCTTCACATCTCAGAAACCCCAAGGCCCAGTTGCAGAAAAGTAAAAAGTAGATGACCAACCAAAACAGAGAGAAAACCATGTTTGTTTACAATGCATGGAACGGTGTTCGCAAGGGAAACAAGAAGAAAGATCTTCAAGCATCTGTCGACTAGATAATTCTAGCATCCAACGACACAAAGACAGATGGCATAAATTACCCGACAGAGAAAAATGCACATTTGTGCCAGCATCATCCCCGTCAGCTGCCTCACTTAGGAACAAGTATTGCAAACGAAAGTCTAAAGTTTGTTCAATTGCAACCACAAGTAAAAGTGAAGTTAAATTATTAGAAAATCAGTCGGTAAAAGATGCAAGCAAAACAACCGAAGAGATTAAAGAATCAGCCCAAACGACACCATTTGATTTCAAACAACCCTTACCAGATAGTGCATGTTCAACATCCGGTGAAGATGCACCCGCTCAAGCACGTTCTAGCATTGAATGCATGCTTTCTGCGTTGAATCTAAAAGTTGACGCCATTACGGATCAACACAGGACACTTGAGCAGTTAGCTTGTGAGGAGAGCGAAGTTAGAAAATCTGTCCAAGAAATACGAAAAGCGAACAACGTCATCGAGCTCAACGATGCTACGCGACTTCTCGAGTGATTTTACGACGAAATTACAGAATGTGCTATCTTGCGATGTTTACCATGTTGTGAGCTTCACCTGGCTGCCCAACCGACACTTCGTTCTCTAACACCGTTCAGAGCACAACAGTTGCTAAATCCAACAGGGAATGGCACCCTCTCAAGTGGCATTTTTATCAACAAAGAAACCTCGCGGCTGTTTATAACTGGTCATAACCAAGCTTGGTATCGCCAGAAGAATTACTGCTTTGATCATCTTTGTCTCGTTGGACGTGGATCAACAAAACACGCAAAAGCAATGTTGAAATATGGAAAGAGGAAGGATCACCTACACCGAGAATCTACAGTATGCCAAAACCTCTCTCGAGCCGCAATTACTGATGTTAAGCTTGGGGCAGCTGGAAGACACTTTGAAACTCTTATTTCTTTCTTAGACAGCTGTTCTGTTGACGTAGGCACAATTGGACATGGTCGCAACAATTTCAATCATGTCATGTACTGCCTAGAGAAAGTCATAGATGAGAAAATAAGAGCGTGGCTTGCTACTCCTCTTCCTTCCACACAACTTCCTCCCCATTTTTAGGCAACTACTGGTAAAGCAACCCCTTCCAAAACTACAAATCAAGCAGTTCTTATCGTCGCCAGGGACAGTAGTGGTACACGGTGTCCTATCCCAGTGGCAGTACCAGCAATTTATGATGATTTCAAAGAGGCTACGTACGATTCCCTTGCAAGGCAACTCTTAGATGCAATTTCAGAGCACTTTTCTCCTGAAATTCTGTCTCGTCTTTGTGGAGTTGGAGCAGATGGGCCTTATCAAGCTAACAGGTTTAGAAAACATCTACGAGAAGCTCTTGGTTTAAAGATGATCTTGCTCTGCCTGTTACGTGGGACACGGCGCATCTTCTTAATCTTGCTTAACTGACGTGCGAGACGCCAAGACGGATAGCGGTGAATTTTTTCGGCAGTTCATTAAAAGATGTAACGTGTTTAACCATGTGCTATCCAACGGAAAAGGATTTGCGTTTCTACAAATGGTCAATGAAAATGACCAGTATCCTATCCTATATATAAAAGGCGACCAGTATCCTATGCCACCCAAAGGTTCGCGAGTTCGTCATATGAGCAATGGGTAAAGATAGAGAAGAGCTTCGATTCCTTTTGGAAAGCGTTTGACCTTCTTCACCCAAACCGCACGGAAGACGAAGAATGACAGTACATGATAGCGGGATCATATTTTGTCCATGATCTCTTGGCACTTCTTGACATCTTAAGTCCTGTTGTTGATTTGATGGTTCACACACAAGCTCTAGATACACCGGTTTGGAAGTTGAAGTTGTGGTGGCCCAAAGTCAGTGCAAAATTGATGAAAGCTGCCGACGCAGATTCTGAAGCGTTTCCGAGACTGAAAGAAGTCGAACGAAATCTTGAACCGGGTGGTGTTTTTAGAGGTGTTACCCTTTTGCCAGGATGGTTGGTTACAAGTGATGGCGGAAGAGATTCAGGAGAAGATCGCTTTCACTGGACCCAGATATAACAACATGAAATCAAAGAAGACCATAGAAGATTTGCCAAAGATCTTAAGGATTCGTTGGAAAAACGAGTTACCTCTATTTTACACAGCGAAATGATGTCAAATCTCGAAGTATTTGATGCAGCAAATCTCGTTAAGCTTCACTGTGGTACTGCTGAAGATGGAAAGATTACGTTCTTCCTGCCGGAAGGGTAAATCGAAGAGTATGGAGTCGAGGAGTGCAAAGAAGTAATGAAGGTAGCTTCGAAGTTATCTCACATCCAAGCTTCTGGTCTAAATTTTGATACACGTATAGCACACACCTACATGGGCTGATTGAAGAAAGCAGTCTTGGAAGGTGTATGGAATGGTATTTGTCCAGACTTGTTTGACATTACGGATGTTGAAGTGGGCACACCTTTTATCGATGGTGTTTCTTTACTAGAAATTCGTGCCGAAGAGTCAACCAATCTTGAATCGATCTTTGTCATGCATTTCTCCAATGGAATGGTTCGAAAAGTGAGACTGTCTGAGAAGTGTGTTTATAAGTCATTTTACTCAAACAAAGTCCTCTATGATATTGCACAGCCTCCATCATGTGCACTATTGTACATTGTTTTGGTGAAAGGCGGTCCAGAGGCAACAGCGGAAAGTTTTTACAATGCCATGCGCAACCAACAGCAATCCGGTGGTCAGTCTAACGATACCCTTGCACGGAGAATGAAGGTCAATTGGTGCTTGCCTTCCCTTAAACACTGTGAAAAGATAATTAAAGAAGGCGTACGTTTATATCTAGAGGGAGATGATAATATAAAAGCACATCGTGTCAACTCCTTCTTCTCCTCCCGAGCAAAGAAGTAAGACTGTTCGAAAGTCATTGACCATGTTCATGCTGAATGTGGACTTTGTCCATTCCTAGCTGTGGATTGAACATCAGTCAATAGTGCACGGGTTGATTCATTTTATTAGCATTGTATGGATGATGGTTTCATTCTCTCCTATGTGAAATTAGACGGTCGATTTGCAGGGAAATGCGTTTTTGTGGTAAAGATGCTGTACAACACAATAACAGCTACGAGTTTTACCGTGATTAGCAATTAAAATTAAACAATGTTGTTGTTAAAGACGTTTTATTCTTAACTGTAAATGTAATTAAACTTAAGTTTTTCAATGAATTTTTCAATGACTACATTATTAAAAGATGAATCCGCATATTGTTAAGAGTTATAAGTGTTCAATTTGGTAAAAGTGTTCTGATCATACTGTAATTTATTGACTTGTTACTGTTGTAATTTTGTTATAGGCGTTTGCGCTAAATTGCACAACGGTGTCAATTCAAGCAGAGGGTGTCAACAGGTTGAACAGGGCCACGCCTCTTCGGAGGGCGGGGTTGGACGATGCCACTGGTGTCATAACGTAATGGCGTGAACCTCAGCTTGCGTTGGCGTAAAAAACATTGTTTTGATGTATATCCGGCGTACAATTTACACAGAATGCACCCTGGGGTATAGTTTTATTAATCGTAGTTTTAGGTATTTGTAAATTAATATTGTATCTATCTTTTGATTGTATTTATCTCATTTATTGTAAAGCGCATTAGATCATATACATACAGGTATGTATTTTGCACCATATAAATTTTAAATATTATTATTATTAACAGTCAATATTCCCCCGGTAGCAGGAAAAGTACCAAAATTTAACATTGTCAAAATGTTAATTTCCCCGCCTTATCCTGGGGGTCGGGGGGAAACCCAATTTGTTTGCCCAGGGGTGAGGCTTTAGCACAGTTCTTCTTTCCCTGGGGTGGGGACATAGCCATTTTCTTTCCAGGAATGGCTAATTCCCCGGGGGTGTCCCGGGGGGATAGGCACCTCTGGAATTGCAGTACTGATACATTAATACTACATTACTACCAAAACGTCATTACTTGACCAATTTGTATTGTTAATTATTTGTCAGAAAAATCGAAGTTTGTAAACATGCACAACACCTACCTATTCTATAAAGGTGACCAAATAATCCGAGTGACTTAAAATCCTCCAAATTGCTCTCAACAACAGCAGTACAGAACAAAACTTGAACTGAAAAGTTGTGGAGAATGAGATGGAACCGCTTTACTTTCGCTTTTAATACACTAATACAGTGCAGCTGTGCAGGGTTGTACGTCCTGCGCATGCTCGGAGCCAAATAGCTATCAAAAAGAGGCCAAAATCTACCAAAAGAGGCCAAACTACAATTTTTCTAATGAGGCCAAAAAAAAGCTAAAAGAGGTCAAATTACTTCAAAGTTCAAATTAACGTGCCGTTATTCTTATTAGTTATTGACATTGGCATTGTTGAAAGTTCAGTTTTATTCATAAATAGCTGGTGTGACTGTGACCCTTACCTCCTCCGCAGGCCGGCATCCCGTATGAGTATGCCCGTTCGCAGGTTGAAATTTGAAATTTGAGACGAAGGCACAGTCCAAACTGCGCTAACATGAAGTACTAACCTTGTGCTAATTTCAATTTTATTTTCCCAGATTAATTTCGATTTCAGTTTCGCAAACATAAACGTCGGAATCACTGAGCTATACTATATTACTGGAGGACGTGCTCGGCATCAAAAAGTGTCGCCAAAAACATGGCGGATTTTCGCGCCATATGGCGCCATTTCCATGACAACTGGTTCCTCCGGCTCATGAAATTGCCACTGACCAGGCTCAATTCTGAGCCCGCTGCGATTTTCACACCCCCCTGGTTTTATCAAAAATATTTTTGCTTTTCGAAGTTTTTGCAGCAAATTCTCGTTGTTTTTTTATATTTTTTCGACTTTTGACCATTGGTTCAAAGATTTAAAAGTCGTGCACGCTATTCTCACCCGCGAAAGACAACAAACCAACATGAAAACCCCGAAAAAGTTAGGCAAATGCGATATTTGATGGCACAGCTAACAGGTATTAAATATTTCACAATTTACTATTGATATGCTTTTATTTTTAATTTTTAAAAGATAGTGGGAGTAAATG